>JAHBMJ010003139.1:0-27362 GCA_018398765.1 Chromera velia
ATCTCAGCGCTGTCGACGTGGCAGGAGCAGTGATGGAGCTTCTCGAGCAGGGTGTGTTCTTCAAGCCTCCCAAGAAGATGTCGCTTGAGATCGTTCCCGATCGATTCGCTGAGATGTTCGGCCATCAGGTGGATGATGAAGTCAGCTGTCCGACTTTCCTTCTCATTCCGTCCGTTTCGTTCAATTCAGGGCTTTGTCTTGACGAAGTTGCCAACTCCTGCAGGAGTTCGAGATTCAGTTCCAGCAATTCGTCGAACAAGTGATGGCCGGCATTCGGGCGAGTGGCCAGAGGGAGGTCACGACCGCTGGCATTCAGATGCTGGCAGGTGACGATATCGAAGTCGAGTTCAGGGACGCTCTGATCCAAACGATGACCATGGCGGGATTCTTGAAGCAGACCTCGGAGTCGACCTGGAAAGTCAAGAGCACAAAGAGGTGCGCAGAACTTCAAAGGCAAATCTTGTTCCTCGTAGTAACAAAGAGTGAACTGAGGCGGGTCCTTCATTCGTGCAGGAATCGAGAGGCCGAAGCGACCTTTCTGCCGGCACAGAAGAACAACCAGGTCTCCTCCATCGACATCACTGATGCTCGAAGCCAGCGGGCAGAGAAGAGAAGGTCGGTGAGATCTTCTCGTGTGTTCTTCCTCGTCATGATATTCGAAGTAAGGGAACGCCTCGCCTCCCTTCATAGAGAGAGTAAGCCTGGGATCAGTGGTGCTCCCCGGGCCTTCGAGCTTCGAGCTCCGATTGACAGCTGCTCGTCAATCTGCACGGTGTCTGACTCTGACTCGTTCAATCTGGAATCAGTGGTGCTGTCTGGAAGCTTCTGTCAATCGATCGCTCTTCGATCTTATGTGCAGGCGAAACTGGGTGGGATTTTTCTAGTAGTCTTCTACAAGTAGTTCCATATCGCATTGAACGTACGATTCAAGTCGTTTTGATCGAGTGTGAAGTAATTGAACTGACGAGCTTTGAATTGGTATCTTTCAATCTTACTAACCGTCTTATAAACGGATAGAAACTACCAAGGATGAAGATCATTCAGTATTTGTCCGTACTCTGTCTCATCTTATGACTGCAGCTAATTTAAAGCCTAATTACTAGGCTAATTACGAACTATAAATTACGAAGCGGAATACTACTATAGTGTACCAATATATACTTATTATAATGTTATCAAAATATCATTTTATCTTATTGTGTCATGGTACATGATGTACTGAACCTAGTACTGAACTTGAGTGTAAAAAACAAGTTTTAATCATTCACTTTTTGTTAAGTTTTTGAAGATTGACCGTACAGGGTTAACTTATATAAGACTTAAACTCAATCAATCAATCAAAATCAATCAAAACTATGACTTAAATTAACTATGCATATAAATTCATTGGTTGCTGACCAAGAATGTTAAGACCGGACCGTCTGGATAGTGTATATATATATATATATATATATAATATATATCGCGTGACTAAAATAGTAGACTACCTTATCAGTGAATATTAATAAATGTCAATAAATGTCAGGGGGTAGGGTCATGTAAATAAGCCCCCCCTTCTTACATGATTCCCGCTGGGGCGCGCACCCAGACTTACGTCCTTCTTTTCCATTTTGGAAAATGTGTTTTTTCAGTTTTTTTTTTTTTAATCAATTAATATAATGAAAATTATGAAATGCATGCATGAATTATGAAAGAGAACCAATTTTACAACAACAAATAGAAAATTAATAAACACATATAGATTAAAATCTGGATGAAAACATCTGTCCGGTCGCCCACTTCCTGTTCCGCCCTCAATTCCCCCACTTCGGTCATGAAGTTAGAATTCGGCTAGGAATTCGGAGAGACGAGAAGATCGACTCTCTCACTTCCTCCCTCCCGCGCTCACTCGCTCATTCATGGGTTTGTCCACCCGTCTATATCTGATGATACATCCATCCATCCATCCATCCATCCATTCATTCATTCATTCATTCATTCATTCACTCACTCACTCACTCATTCATTCATTCATTCATCCATTCATTCTTTTGCTTGAGTCTCACCCTCCCCCCGTGCAGTCGAGTCCCGGCACCAGAGGAGACGAGAAGGATGACATTAAATGACCTCACCCGTCCTCCCAGCCATTCATTCATTGGTTGATTCGTTCGACCCCCGAGCAACAAAGGCACAATTCAAGCACCATCTCCCTCCCAATCATTTTTCCCTTTTTTCCCTCCCCGCTGTCTGAATTCTGCTATAAATATTTACTACGCTGGTCCTCCTCTACACCCCGCTTCTCTGCATGTGCCAAATGCACAAATCGGACCAACAAAGAACCAGAATTGGCACAACTAAAACAGACGAACACAACAAAGATCAGGAGTCTAACAATCAAGTCCCCTTTCTGCCTATCCCTTTCCGGTTCTGTACCCTTTTCTTTTTCTCTGACGCCCCTTGTTCCTCTGTCTACGCTGTAATACCCTCACTTGCTGCCTATCGAAAATTTCCTCGCCCCCAAAACAAGTCCTGTCTCCGATTTCCTTTCTCCCCGGGAAGGCGCACCACGGAGCTCTAGAGCCTCACTCAACGCTTGTTGTTGTACCCAGAGAACGAAACTTCCGACCTGTTTTCCCGAGCATTCACAAAACCTGCAAGAAAAACAGAAAAAACACATTTGGAAAACACCAACAGAAAATGAAGCATCTCTTTGAGAAGAGTGTCAACCGAAGAGAGCACGAAAAGCAGCAAGGGGGAGAGGTTGTAGCAACGCAGAATTGAGTTGAAAGAGAAGCCCGAGGACAAGCAAATACAGGATCATGTCAATTCTTCACTGCGGCGTCCATTTAAAAAGGTGAAAGCAAGGTCTCCTAAGATAGAAACAAAAGTAGCTCATGCTGAACAAGCAGCTGTACGTGCCACGCATAAAGCGAAACTCCTCATGCTTTTGACGGAAGCAAACTAAGACCACAACCCTTCACGTCAAGCGACTGACCAGGGCTGTGAAATGTTTTCTCCGCAGCAAACGGAGAATTCCGACCCAGGCACGCGTCTGCTGCTTCCACTCCCTGCATCCACGCGTAAGAAAAAAGAGGCCCAGAAGGCAGATATTTGTTTCCTCGAACGAACAGGGAGACCTCCCTTCTCGAACGAACAGGAAGACTTCCAAAACACACAAAAGAATGACATGGCACGTCAGGCTTTCTCTCTCCCGTACCCTACTCTTTCTTTCATTCTCACGACACCTCTTACCCCCCCACAGAACACTTCGCGGAGGGAAAGTTCATTTTTTGCGTCCTGGTGCAATGGCAAGTCGGGGCCTCACTCTCCATTTTGGAAAGTCACAACGAACCGAAAGCAAGGAAGAGAGAGGAAGCAGAAAGAGGCAAATGGAAACGTTCTCCCTCCCAGGAACCAGCTGAGAGGCGAACAGAATGCACAGGGAAAGCAGAAAATGCAAACATATCTTGGTTTGCAAGAACGCATGTTCACCTAGATGGACACCAAAGAATATATATGCACACACACACACACACACACACACACAGAGAGAGAGAGAGAGAGAGAGAGAGAGAAAGAAAGAAAGAAAGAAAGACTGAGAGAAAGGGAGAGACAAGAAGACAGACAGGCATGACCGACCTGCTACCGACTGACCGACCTGCATGAACGAGTGGTCCTGATTGGCCACCTCATACTTCCAGGCCCCGAACCGCCCCCGACTCCGGATTCCGGCAGCCTCGAGAACCTGCAGGCAGGCCGGCAGGCAGGCAGGCAGAAAAGAGAGAAAGAAAAAAGTGCAGTGCAGTGCAGCACGCTACCTTGAAAATCATGGCACGATTCGGAAATGTCACTATGCCTGGCGACATTGATCGGCGAAAAGAATCAAGACAGAAGGGAAAGAAGCAAACAAAGCAAAAGAGGCCAGATACCATACCCAATTTTGGATGTCGTGCAGGCATCTTCTGCATTTGAGTTTTCCAGCAAGATTGTGAATATGAGCTTGACTTTTAAAGATTCAAACAAATGAGTCCCACCCAAAACCATCCATCTCTCCCCCAGCCAGACCTGAAAAGTCGATTTGCAGAGCTGATCACGACCGTAGAATGGCACAGGATACCCCCTCTCAAACGTCATGTGGTGGCGCGACACGATTTCTGCGTCTGCAGAGATGAGAGAAATAGAAAGGTATGGGCCGGTTCTTTCTTTGTCTGCCTATGTGGTCTGTGTGTAGGGTAGGAAACCTAGCGACTTGTTGATTTAGGTTGCGTTGCATCGAATAAATCTTCGATGCGGTCAGGTTCCGACACACAGAGAGAAAGAGAAACTTTGCGTGGAGGCAGGCAGAGTAAGATAGACGCTCTGTCTGCTTTTTGTTGAGGCTCTTCATTTGTATTGGAGTGTTTGCACGCACAGAAAGGAAAAACGACAATTTAGGGGAGACTGCAGGAACGTCTGGGTGCGTGTGGGCGTTGGCTTCTTGTTAGCGACAAAGTGCACAGAATCTGTGTGTCCTCTCTCTTTTCCCTTCCGCCTCCCCACACGCCGCCCCGAGGCTCCAACCAACTTTGGGGTATCAACTCAGCAGATTTTGCCCCCTCAATCACCTGCACACACAGAAAAAACAAGAAAAGACAAATGAACCAAAAAAGAACAGGACCTCCATCCATCAACACAAATAAGTCCCTTGTCAGCCCCTCAATGAGGGAGGGTCTCTGTACAACAAAACTGGAACCACTGTCACCCGCACTTCTTTCGTGCACTCATTCAGTGCAGTCGACGTTCGACTACCGCAGAGCAGACCTCTCTTCACACGCCAACACATAGACATGCATAATCATAGCCTATGAAAAAAAATGTTCAGCAATCAGATTTCACATCGGCTTCTCTTCAGTGTCGAACGAGCGCAGCTGGACCGACACGGAGCACAAGAATCACAAATTTTGGACCCAAACAGGACAGGAGAGAGAACACCGCACCCCCCCCCCACTGAATGACTGACTGACATCCTCCACTACCCTAGAGGCGTCCAGCGGTTTGTCCTCTGATTGGGATACCTGCAGCATCGATCCATCCATCCGTCCGGCCGTTCCATGAAGCTGTTTCGAGTATGGGGACAAGCTTGCTGTTCAGAACACTTCAGTCTCCGATTTTTAGGCTTATTTCATGTCAGAGCGCGTGCGCGGAAAGGGAGGAGACTGCGAGCACGCACTGTGCTGCAATGCGAACCGGTATTCTGTTTCTATTCTACCCAGGAAGAAGGGCAGCAGAGCAAAAATAATTCCATGTCAAAAGACGTATCCTCTTCGGCATCATTCGAACACGCATCAAAGCACAATACTGTAAGGCCGAAATCAAAGAAACGTTCTTGCATGCTGAATGCTGACCTCAAACATGAGGGACCAAAAAGGGCCCCCAGAGGAGGGAACCATGTCCGAGGAGTAGTTTGAAAGCACCGTGCTGAATCATCAATATTAATAACAAACCACAAAATCATAAAGTCTGAGTTAATCTCGCTCTGACGCACTCACCTCCATAAAAGCCTGCTGTACCTGTCACTTATGCAACCGACCTCCTCGTCTCCAGGAAAAAGTGTAGACATGCATACAGAGAACAGGAGAAACAAAAACACTTGTTAGAGAAATCAGTCACCCGACCTTCTGTAAAAGGGGACGTCGTCTTCAGGGAAGTACATCCACGCTTTGGTCTTCAGATGGGCTGCACACGAACGGACGGACGCAAGGACAGACGTACATGCGAATTTGTATGAGTTCACAGGGACCCTCGATCGGAAGTGCACTGTACGAAAAAGAAAGAGAAAAGCTCTGAGAGCGAACATCAAACAAATCGAAAAAAATGTACTGCCATGTTCCCGTCCCTTCCCTCCTTCCTATTTCCGGACATAGTTCACGCTCTTCGAATTTTTATGATGCATAGAAGTCCGGAGAACGGATACAGAAAGCAAACCATGGTCAGGAACGAATGCGAATGCGTTTTCTGTACTCTTTCTCGAGCCATCAACAGTTGAGTCTGCCAACGAAGAGAAACAGAAAGAAAGCAGAAGACCAGCAGTGAAATGAGTGACGCACGCGGAGGCTGTCCCTTCATCCCGATCCCGATCACATGAGTGGTTGCAAATCTGACGCCCTTCCGTACGTTCTCTTGCTCCTCTTGACTGTAGCTCAAATTCGAGGGCAAAGGGATGTTCCGGCACATCCTGCACACGAGGAAGAGCACGTTCACACATACACACACACACACACACATACACACACACACACACACACACACACACACAAGGAGAATGCCGCCAAGCCAGCCTCCTTCAGGACGGTTACAATGCAGACCCAGAACAGACAGAGAGACAGGAAAAAAAGGCCAAAAGTCGAATAAACAGACAGACCGATCTAAAATCCTCTCGCTACTGGTTCACCAACTGACAAACCAACCCGCGTATGAAACAGAAAGTCGCGCACGGAAATCTCAAAAGGGGAGAGAAAAACAAAAGATCAACGACACAAGCTCACACTAACCCAAGGAAGAGATCAAGGGAGACGGTGGAAATCAAAAAGTCATAGCTTTCCTCCGTCCCATCTGAGAACTTCGCCTTCTTTGCTTCTGCATCCACCTCCACCTGCACGCCAACGAAGAAACGCAGACGGACAAAACGACAGACGAGAATAATGCAAAAAGGAGACCTCCAATGGACACAAAACACGAGAGAGAGACGCCAGAGGCGTGAAAGGCTTTTGGTAAACGGAATTAACCTTCTGCAGCGCTCGAATGTCTTTCTGAGGAAGCCATTGACTCCTTCAGCAAGAGAAGAATTAGTGATACACACAGACCCCACACGAATGCAGCAAGTAGCAAGACAGACATACATGATGCGGACACAACACCTCCCGTCGACGCATTCTAGCTGCACGTGCAGACAGACACAGATCGAGGCCCACCATTTGAGTTCCGTACCGACACCTGGAGGGATCGATTCTGCTCCCGACTGCCTTCCAGATCGCCCCCGTTCCTCCAAACTTCGGGTACCTGTGTAGGGTCAACAAATGGATAGATAGGTGGGCAGATGAATGGCTGGATAGATAGACGGATGGAGAGAGGCAGGCGTAGGCGAACTTTTCAAAAGAACACGCATAGACAGATTGGGGACTTTTGAGACAGGAATGCATCACAATTTTCATTTTTGTTTTCGGTTTCCGCTCTGGACATTCGGGTGCATGGACAGCAGACGGCTAGACAAACGTACCGGAAAGTCGCGTTGGGTCCCCATCCGATGTCGTCTTTGTTGTGCACAACGTTGGAGATGATGCGCTGCATGCATGCATGCAGTCGGAGAGAGGGGGTGTATTGGTCGCGTGGATTGGCTGTTGGGTTGCGTCAGTGACACTTCGTCCACTGCTCGGCAGACTGGGCGATCCGCTGGGAGGGAAACTTGCACGCCAAAAGAGAAGAAAAGGGGGACAGCCTCACAGGAAATATCGAAACGAGGTAGAGAGAGACTGCAAGAACCCCTCCCACCCTTACTTGACATCAACTGCCAAAAAGAAGTATCTGCGTTACAGAGCTCAACCTAGTTTCAGTTCAAAGGTTCTTAATATTTCCTCTCATCCTCTCATCCTCATATTCTGACTTCAAGGCTCCCAAAACAGCACCCCCCAACAAACAAAACCATCCGTGAATCCAACAAAAGTACGAACGAATGCACGAACCTTGAGGTCTACAGGCGCCACCCTCTCGCCCATCCACTCGACGTTCATCCCTGACGGGTCAACTGCCCACACCTGAACGAACGCAATTAAGCATGCAATCACATCAATCACATCAATCAATCAATCAACCAACCAATCAATCAATCAATCAATCAATCAATCAATCAATCAATCCACAGTGAGGGATCGATGTGTGTTCATATTCGACCAGTCGATACCGACATGCAAAAAATTTATACGGAGTCGGCCCATGCAAAGGGATGAGCGGCAGGTATCCACTTCATCTTCATGACTGAGGAGCCGAGTGTGGAGACCGCCATTTCCTCTCATTGGGCCAAACAGGAGGAGCAAAGGTAATTTGAGATTCAAAAGCCACGGGTCGACGGACAGAAATGAAATTTCTTCATTCATTCATCTCCAGCAGGCAGGCAGGCAGGCAGATCGACCTTGAAGTTGTAGGGCCTCATGAAGCTGTCGTAGAGGCCCTGCCCGAATTTTCTGATCAACCACTCCTTGAAGTCCCTGGGGGGCCCCTCGAAGCTCTTGTTGGAGACGTCAACAAGACCTGTCAGAGCACGGCGGCAGCAGCAGCAGCAGCAGCAAGAGAACGTCCAGGAACGCAGCAAGGAGCAAAGCGAATTTGAGATCTTTTCGTATTTGAATATGGTCGAGAAGAGAAGATGTCTCAGCGCGCACTCGCAAGAGAAACAGAGTTGAGAAGGTAACTCAGACAAAAAAGCAATTGGATTTGCAGAATTGCACGCCACAACCATAGCTAACGCCACGCAGCAAAGAGGAAATGCAACAGGACCCAGTGATGGAGAAAAACAAAAGTGAAATTCATCCAGGACAAACAGACACCTTTTTCTTGTGCAAAATCACTCTTCTTCGTGTTGTTTTCTTTTACATTCACACACCCAACCGTTCTCACCATGCAGGCAAGTCTCCAGCTCCTCCTTCGGGAGTCTGTGGATGTTATTCTGCAGGGGGTACGGGATGAATCTCTTCCTCATCCACACCCAGCTCTCCCTCTGGTGGTGGTTCCACTCTGTACCAAGTGCATCGTCCAGAACGTCATCGAAGTACTTGTAGTGAGAGAAAATCACGTGGCCTCCAACGTCCCACTTGAACCCTTCGGCGTCCTCCCAGGTGGCAGCGAGGCCCCCGGGTCCCGAGAACGCGTCCACCAGAAGCCAGTTGGAGTAACCGAGCTCACTCAGACGCACCGCAGCACCGAGACCTGCCAACGGAAAGAATGAACGAAATGACATCATGAAAGATGAATCAGAAGGTCATGGGACCGGATCATGAACAAAGCACACACGAAGGAGAATTGGAGACCAAGAGACAGAACGCACAGAGAGATGGATAGAGAAGCCTACTGAGCAGAATACAGATACAAAACAAGAGGAGGAAGTCGGGAGTGCACCGATCGATTCTGGCGTCTTTGCTTGTGCTCTGGAGGACAAATGAAGAGAGTAGCATCCCTCGAGCTGACCAACTCACGCACAGCCCCCCGCCCTCCCTACAGCCTCCTCAGAGACGAAGACCGAACAGTTAGGCTTGTTTAGGATGGACTCGATTCTATTTTGTACATGGACAGAGTTCGGTGGGGAGTGAGGAGACTCACCACAGGGTCCTGCCCCTACAATGAGAATTTTCGGCTCCTTACTCATCCCTCGCCCTCTCCCCCTTTCGTCAGTTTCTTCAAATGTGAGTGCGTAGACGGACAAAAGGTGGCTTTAAGATAAGATACTGCGATGTAGACGGTATGGTTTGGTGCCAGGGCTGCCCCTTTTCACTGTTTTTTCTTGACAGTGGCCTCAAAAGAGCTCAGTATGCTTTAGACTGCTTCAGAAGAGATGAGGGCGACCTTCAGATAGAGCAAGAGAGGCAAGTCTTGAAATTTCTTTAATGATCAAATAAACAACACATGAGATGAAACCCAGCAGCCGAAGACAAAGATTGGAGAAATGTTGAGCGTGCTTCTGTGTGCCTCCGTTGAGTTGGTTCTATGGGACTGTGCATTCGAGATCACTCGTGGACAGGCTGTCCGCTTTAACTCTGCAATGAACAGTTCAATCTTTGTCATCCTCTGCACGCCTCTGCATGTCTGTCTGTACGATGTCTGTACGTCGGCGCCGCCATGCGCCGTCGGGCGCGACTCGGCGTCGGGCCGCGGGCCCGCGCGCCGCGCGCGCGCTGCACGCGCACGTACCGGCAGTCCGATTGCAATTGCCGGGGCCCAGGGCCTCGGTTCTTGTCTAGCTCTGTACACCCCCGCGACCTGGTTCAAAGGGTAACGCGCGCGAGTGAAGCCTGATCGCGACACCCATCCGTCACGCAACGTGCAATGCAACATATATGCATGCAGCTCCGTGCGAACGATCGCGGATGGGCTTGGCCACAACGGTCGCGGAAAGTTCGAGCCATATACCTAATATATGCGCATATCGATCCGCGAAAACTTCAACTTCAAGAAACGTGCCCCTCAAGCAACCTGTGCGGGATTAACTCTTTGACGCAAGCATGCAACTCAATTAATTGGCATGCATCTGTATGAAGAAGTAAAATGATAGTAAAATGTATATATATCGATGACACCGGGTGACGCTTCCATGTTTGCATGGCGCCTCTCCACTTTCGTCTTTCTGTCTGTGACGGCCTCTCCACCTCCATCTTTCTGTCTGTTTCCATGACAGCCTCTCCGCTTCCATCTTTCTGTCTGCTTGCATGGCGCCTCTCCACTTTCATCTTTCTGTCTGTTTGCATGACGGCCTCTCCACTTCGCCTTTCTGTCTGTTTGCATGACGGCCTCTCCACCTCCATCTTTCTGTCTGTTTCCATGACAGCCTCTCCACTTCCATCTTTCTGTCTGTTTGCACGACGGCCTCTCCACTTTCATCTTTCTGTCTGTTTGCATGACGGCCTCTCTACTTTAGTCGTTCTGTCTTCTTGCATGACGGCCTCTCCACTTTCATCTTTCTGTCTGTTTGCATGACGGCCTCTTCACTTCCGTCTCTCTGTCTGTTTGTATGACGGCCTCTCCACCTCCATCTTTCTTTCTTTCTTCTTGCACGACGGCCTCTCCACTTTCATATTCCTATCTTTCTTTTTTGCTTGCTTGGTGGGTCTCTACTTTCTTCTGTCGTGCGCTGTCGAACATGACGACTCTTCACTTTTGTCTATCTTGCCGGCTTGCATGACTACTTTCCGCTAGCTTCCATCTTTCCTGCCTGCGTGTTAAGGGCCTCTCCAGTTTCATCCTATCTGCTAGCCCGTCTGCTTACAGAAAGTCCGCTTCACTTTCATCTTCCTTGTCTCCTCACATAGCGACCTTTCAGTCTTCATCTTTCTTGTCTGTCTGCGTGTATGGCCCCTCATTGGAACAAACAATATGCTCTAAATCTCGTCTGGTTGATAATTCCATACAAAAGCTGACGTCTGTTCCAGTTTTATTTCTCTGGTTTTCTTTTCTGTTTTCATATGCTTGGATGCTGGCTTTTCCTGGACCACAGAGAATGTTTTCCTTCCTAAAATATGAAATTTAAAACAGAATCATTTGGAGGAGGATGGAGGATGGAGTTTATAACATTTGAACAAAAAACAACAAAGACTTCCTCACAAGGAATTTCTAACAGAATTTTCAATATATTCACCATAGCAATACATTGTGAGTTTACGTTTCTGTAAAATTCTTGTTGGGGAGAGATTTAGTAGGAAAACTGAAAAGACTTACGTTTATTCAAAGCCCCATTTGCAGCTGGACATATAAAATTAGAGATAGAAACAAAAGAAAAAAAAATGTGTAAACTTACGTAGTTTCAGTTATAATTTATGTACCACTGTGGGTAATTTACGAAATTTTGAATACTTTTGACAAAGATAGATAAAGAACTTTAAAAAAAAAAATGATAGAACTCAAAATGGTTTGAATAGTTATGAATGGTTGTGGAATAGTATAAGAACAAACCAGAACTCCCATCTATGAAGATAAATACGCAAACATTAAACTTCTCTTCACTTTCATCTTTCATGCTTGAATAACGAACTCTCCACTTCTATCTTTTTGTCTGTTTGCATGATAGTCTTTCCACTTTCATCGTCCAGACTCCAGACAGTCTTTTTGCAAGACGGCCCTGAGGATTAATACTAAGAGGCTTTGGTCCAGACGATTTTTTGCTGGGCCCCGGCATGCCACTGGAGCCTGTGGAAGTGGCATCCTGCATATATAATACTACGAACAAGAAGTGAATACTACGAACCCTCGTTGTGAGCTATACGCACCTCGTCACGCGGCCTCTGTTCTCTTTTTTGAGGATTCGACTTCTGCAAAGCCTTCCTAGCTAGATCTTCCTAATTAAGAGACCCGCATGCCTTAATTCGTGTCTGCCCAACCCTCTTTAGATCTCTTTCGAATACTGCTGGTATGGTGCGAAGGCGGAAGATGGGATTGGCGCTGTTTTGTGAGTGGGCCGAAGTGCGATGAGATAAAGAATGTGGATTCTTGTTTACCTGTGTCTCCTTCTCTCCAGCGTTGCCGTCTCTGACGGGGTGCGCTTGGGAGAGAGGAGAAGATGGCCTTCTTCTGCCTTCCTCCAACCTTTCCTAAGCCGTTCTTCTCTTTCAGGACGATGGTCAAGCTTTCCATCCAGGTTGGAGAGAACGAGCTCCATCCTAAGGCTCCTGGAGGTACCAGAGAAGGAGGAGGAGACTGAAGCAGACCTGAGCCCCCCTTCCTCTGCTTCAGATCTCAGCCCCCCCCTCAACTTTTCCATTCAGCAAATGATCGCAGACAATCCCCAATTTGTCTCTCCCACCCCCTCCCGTCCCACTCCCCCTCCCCCCTCCCCTCTGAAGCCTCTCATCAAGGCTGTGTACGGTCTGGCAGAGGGCATAACGAAGTTGGCCAATGCTGTCAAGAACCTCGCAGGCTTCCTCGAGGTCCTCGATGGAAGTGCCACAGGACGAACGGAACACATGAAGCCTATCGCTATCGAGATGGGAGTCAAGTTGAGAGAACTGACAGACAAACTCATTCTCGGAGAGTCCCTTCTCACCGGTCAGGTTCTTCCCTCCCCCCCTTCAACTGACTGGGGTGCTCTCTCTGTCTGGTCATTAGTTCCCTTTGCTGCTCCCTGAACAGGTTGCCTTTCTGACACCTCATCGGTCCTCTTTCCCTCTGCCCTTCTTTCTTGTATGTGTACACACAGACGGAGGCACAAAACAAATGGACGTAAACCCGCATTCTGGTTGTCTCCCTGGATGGATGCAGGTGTAGAGATTCCTGAAGGAGGCCCAATGGTACCCCTGCCAGTGACGGACATTCGGAACTCCTCCCGAAACATCACCATCATCACCACAGCGGCACTCCCCTGGATGACGGGGACCGCAGTCAACCCTTTGTTGAGGGCGGCATTCCTTACCAGAGGGCGAAAGAAGGGGTGCGTGGCGTTCGTCTTCTTGCCGATGTGTGGCAATGTAGCGTCTTCTCTTTCTTTCGACTTCCACTTGGGCCCCATTCTCTCTTTCCTCCTTTTTGTCTCCATTCTCTTTTCTTAGCTTCGCTTCTCCGTCCCTTCGGATCCGAAATGAGCATAGCACATAGACACATAGGTCTCTTTTTTTCTTTCTTGCGTTTCTGTCATTTTCGCACCCCTTCCATTCTCCTGATGATATCAATATGACGAGAGTCCACCATCATTCACTTGGTCTATCAATTCATCCTTGCAGGCAAGTGAGTTTGCTTGTCCCATGGTTGGAGAAACACCAGCAGCAGTCGAAGGTCTATCCGAAGGGAGTCACTTTCGACAGCCAGGAGGAACAGAGAGAGTTCATTCTGAATTGGTTGAGGGAGAGCGGAGACATGAGGGAAGAGGCAGAGAGCCTCGACCTCATGTTCTACAACGGAAGCGTCAGTCCTTCAGTCAACAAGCTAGCCTCTCGTCTCCCTCCAACGATGCACGTCATTGCACACGCCCCCCATGCTGTGACTGTGAGAGTCATTTCATTTCATTGCACACGCCCCCCATGCTGTGACTGTGAGAGTCATTTCATTTCATTGCACACGCCCCCCATGCTGTGACTGTGAGAGCCATTTCATTTCATTGCACACGCCCCCCATGCTGTGACTGTGAGAGTCATTTCATTTCATTGCACACGCCCCCCATGCTGTGACTGTGAGAGTCATTTCATTTCATTGCACACGCCCCCCATGCTGTGACTGTGAGAGTCATTTCATTTCATTGCACACGCCCCCCATGCTGTGACTGTGAGAGTCATTTCATTTCATTGCACACGCCCCCCATGCTGTGACTGTGAGAGTCATTTCATTTCATTGCACACGCCCCCCATGCTGTGACTGTGAGAGTCATTTCATTTCATTGCACACGCCCCCCATGCTGTGACTGTGGGAGAGAGCCGCCCGAGCTTTTTTTTCGTAAAAGTGTCGCGAGTCCACCCCCCTCTTCTGTGTCCTTTTGGACAAAACCCCAAAGTCTCCCTCCCTCCTTCCCAGAGAGAAACCCGTCCTTCCCACCTTTTTGTTCTTTCTCTCCCTGCATGATGCAGTATCACTCCGAGTACCGATCGATCTTCCCCATCGGAGACATCATCAAACTCGTGCCAGACGACCATGCAGACGTGTGCGTGCTCGAAGAACCCGAACATCTCAACTGGTACAGGTAAGTAAGCCAATTAGCCGGTTTGCGCATTTTATTTGCTTACACGAATCAATCAAATCAAATTAATTGCCTTGCTTCCACGATCCCTGCTCTCTCTGTGCACCTCAAAGGGGAGGGACCCTCGTCTTCCCCCCCCATCCTTCTAGAAGGTTTGACGACTCATTGGTCCGACTCTTTTCAACTGAGCTTCAGAATTCAAAAGAGCAACGCGTCTGCCCTAAGAGGTGTTCACATTGCCGATAATTGCTGACCGGAGCGATTGGGAGAGCATTTTGGAAGTGAATGTCTCATTGCTTCTCTCTCTCTCTCTCTCTCTCTCTCTCTTTCTGCGTGTTGTGTGCCTGCAGAGCTGTTGACCCTGACGTTCCCCCCTTCCAAAAGAAGTTCCGACACGTGGTGGGGGTGATCCACACGAATTACGTCGAATACGCGCGCACGCAGAGGGAGTTAGGGTACCTCGCGTCTCCGATTTTGTTCTACGTGAATAACTTCCTGGTCAGATGCTACTGCGATCGCATCATCAAACTCTCAGACACTCTGCAGGACTTCGCAAAAGAAAAAGAGACGACCTGCAACGTCCATGGAGTCAGAAATGATTTCCTTAAGGTCAGTGGGTGTGGGTGTGGGTGTGGGTGTGGGGAGGTGCGTGCGTCAGGATCGTCCAGGGATCTTTTCTTCCCTACTTGCATCAGCAGGCAATCGGAAATGGTCATTTCGTTAAAATTCATTGCCGTGCTGTTCTCACTTCTCCTCCCTGTCAGTCGCACTGAGCCTCTGACCGTCTCTCTCTGAATGCTTCCGAGCGGCTTTTCATTCTTGGGCCCTTGCTTGACCTTCTCAGGTTGGTGACCGCGCCCAGCGAGTCGGGTTCTCGAAGGGTGCCTACTTTCTCGGCAAGGCGATTTGGGCAAAGGGGCAACGCCAACTGATCGAATTCCTCTCCAAATACAGAGACAGGAAAGGGGAGAGTGTTGAGATTGACGTCTTTGGAAATGGAGACGATTTTGAAGAGATCTCGGTCAGTGGGTGGGGGTGGGTCGGTCGGTCTGCGTGACTACGTGCGTGTGTGTCTGTCCGTTTCGTTCGTCTGAACGTTGTCTTTTAGACAGATTTTTGTACTCTCTGAATCGTCGTTCTGTCTGGATGTCTTTTCATTCTGGCCTATTCTCGTATCTCTTTGTTTCCTTTTGTGTGTTTAAGTGAAGGAGAAGACAGAGAAACAAACATCGAATGTACGTGGTCCCCTTGAAGAAGGCCCCGTGTTGCTTTTGTTTTCTTTTCTTCAAATGTCCACGCAATGGGTGATCATGGGTGTCTGACAGGACCAGACCTCCTGATGGCACTTCTTGTCTGTCTGTTCTGATTGGGAAGATTCGTCTTTTCGTCTGGATTGTTTCGGTTTTCCATAAATTTCTTTTTGTGTACGTATGCCCTTCAGGACCTCGCAAAGGAGATGAATGTGAGGGCCTCAATGCGGCCAGGGACGGACCATGCAGAGTGCGGAGAGTACAAACTGTTTGTGAACCCCTCGACGTCGGAGGTTCTCTGCACAACCACTGCAGAGGCACTTGCAATGGGAAAGTTTGTGCTCATACCCAAACACCCCTCCAACACGTTCTTCGAGAAATTCTCCAACTGCCTCACATATGAGACCGAAGAGGTGAGAGTGCGTGGTAATGCTTCTGAGGTCTGTCTCTCTCTCTCTCTCCCTCTCTCTGTGTGTGTGTGTGTGTGTGTGTGTGTGTGTCTGTGTGGAGGGGTGGGGGGGAAGGCTGTCGTCGTTGTGAGAACAGAGGCAACTGACACACAGACTCCGAACGAAGAGACACTTCAAGGTGCAGCTCGGAAGAGAGTCGATACATTGAGGAAGCGAGACTGTGCAAAACACCACCTTTTTGCTTCCTTCTTGTTGTTTTCCTTCTCGCGTCTCACTTGCAGACATGCTCGCTTACCTAAGGAACCCTGGTTTTTTTTTAGTGCAATCTGCAGTCTTTTTTTCTTTTCTTCTCCAGTCCAGTCAGCCCTCTCCTGTTCCGCTTTTTTCGAACGTTGGTCTGTCAAAAAGTCAACTGCACTTCCACTGACTTCACATCGCCCTATCCGTTATCTCTCCTTCCTTTCTTCCTTCCTTCCCTCCTTCCTTCCTTCCTTCCTTCCTTCGTTGCAGGAGTTCTTCGAGAAATTGGAGTTTGCTCTCAAAAATGACCCGGCCATTCTAAAGCCCGAAGAGAGGTCAGTCAGTCAGCCTGTTGTCTCGCACACACGCATGCAGAAGTACCAAAATCATAAAACTTTAACTAGGGGCGGTGTGCCGATCTGTAGAGACCTCTCTCTCCGGTCTCTCTGTTCATGTGTGCATGTCTTCGCGTCTCTTTCATGCTCTTACATGCTGTGAAAACAGCCTCAAACGCACAAAAATCACTGCAAGACAGCTTGGTTGACTTCGGCGTCTCCTGTCTTTTGGAAAAACATACCGCATTCGGAGCTCCTTAATGCAGGTTCGTGCTTGTCTTTCGCGTAATGCTAAGTGTGGAATTGTTTTGTCTTTCTGACTGCAGGTATGCGTTCTCTTGGGAGGCGGCATGCGAGCGGTTCGCTCAGGCTGCCCTTGTGCCGAAACATCTGGCTTGGTATTTCCGGTCAGTCTCCTGCCTGACTTGCTGATTGATGGTCGGATGGATGCATTCTCTTGTCTTGTCTCGTGCTCCTTTTCCCTCCCGCCCTGTCTGGTTCTCTTCATCTGCTTGCCTGACCACATGGCTGACTGAGTCCCTGGTCATCCGACTGTCGGTTGATTATGATTGATCTCCCATAGGACTGACTTGACGAGTGAATCAATCAATCAATCGTGCGTGCGTCAATGAATGAATGCAAACATGCAGTGGAGTCATTGACAGCGGTCTGAACACGTACATCCACAAGAGGTTCATGTCTGGAGAGGTGGGGGACTGGATGAGGTTCATCGGGGGGGCAGAGCCAGCAGTGGCAGTGCAGACGGGCACAAAAACCCAAAAGGCCATCAAGGCTCTCTGGCTTGCCAAGGTCGCAGTCCCCAAAGTGGTCGCAGAGGTGCAAACCTCCTTCGAAGGTCAGACTGTCAACGTTAACCTTCCAGTTGTCGTTGAAAGTTTTGGTTTTAGCCTCGCAGGGTATTGTTATTTGACTTGAAAAGTGCTGCGAGAATGATGATGACTGAGCTTCTGATGTACACACCTTGTCTGCTAAGCAGTCTCTGGCGATCTCAAGATGCAGAGATGTTCGCCTCTTTCCCATCGCTTGATATTGACAAGTGGATAGAAGTGAGTACTGAAAGACGGACAAATCGCCACCATGTTGCCTGCACTGTCTGTCTGCAGTGTTTAGAGACGACCTCGAGCGGTCTGCGAGTCGCTCGTCTGTGACATGGACCTTGCCGAAGGACTGGGCGGGGCTTCAGGGGTTGAAAAGGGGGGGGGATAATGGGACAGAAGAATGGTGGGGAGCCCCGCCGTCTAAATTTGATTTTGACTTTGATTTTGATTTCTTCAAACGACTTCAGGCTTTGGTTGAAGAGAGTGAGAAAGAGGCGCTGGACGAAGGGGAGAGCCTGAGGTGGTTGTTGGGATGGAAGGGGGATGAGGCTACAGGGAAGTCTGGTGTGTCTTCGTCCAGAGTGACTGCAGATGGGTTGAATGGGAAGGAACGATCCGAGGCTGTGGAGCAGCATCAGGGTAGGGGGGTTGAGGAAGAAGGGCAGGGGGCAGCACAGGACGACCCTCCGAAGGAAGTTTTGGATCGGCTCCTGGAGTCCCTATATAAGGAGGGGGGGGGGGAGACGGGAAGGTCAAAGGTCAAGAGGAAAGATCTTTCAGAGAAGAGAGCAAGGCAGGAGACAGCCGGAACAGGGGGGGGGAGACCTCCAAGCTAGCATTCCTAGACTAGGCAGGAAACTAGGGTTGGGGGGGTCTCTCTGTGATGTATGACTGCTTGTCTTGTTGTTTACTTGTTCCGCACTTCTTTAAGAGAGTGGCTGTCGTACTTATTTATGTGCACGTTAGTGCGCTGAGTCATCACTCAAGTAAGCACTGTCTCTTCACGCAGTAAGGCCGACTCTCTCTGTCTGCGGTCTATTTTTTGTAAAGAAGGGCATGAGCAAGAGGCGAGGGTAATCTCTGTCGCTTTTTTTTTCAACACCAGACCGGGCTGGTGCATGAGCCATCTGTTGGCTCTTCCGCTTTCTCTGTCTGCTCCTTGTCTTTCTCACCTCCGGTGTGGAGATTGGAAGAAATCGGTGTCGTCACAGAAAGAAAGATGAAAAAGGAGAAAGATCTCCACAGGACAGGGGGACACTGTTGGAGAGAGGAAGGAGACAGTAGAAGTCGAACTCAGAGGGGAAGAGGCAAAAAGGAAAGCAGAAACGCCGTGTTGTTGTTGGTGTGTGTGTCTTTTTTTGAGAGACGTGCATGTTCTGCAAGAGAGGGAAGCCCTTTATGTGCCTGTGAGTGTAGGCTGGGTCATGTCTGTGGCAGTTTTGCCGATGGGCCAAGAGACGTTCTCTGTCTGTTTGTGCCTAGAAAGGAAATATCTTTTCCCTTTCACGTGACTGCTTCAATGCCCCTCTTTTCATTCGTGTCTGTGTCTGTGAGTGCCTGTCTGCCTGACCTCGTGCGGGAGGAAGAGAAGGAGCCAGGGTGGCGTCAATTAAAGAAAAAGTTTTGCCTGTCAGCTTTGATTGTCTTTTTAGTCAAGTCAGTTTGCGAGGGTGAGGGCGTGCGTTCGTGTTGGCAAGCGTGGTTGGGTGGGTGCACGGGGGGGCTGCATGTTGCCCCTCCTTGTACGTCTTTCTCTGACACAGAGAAGGTAATCGAAAGATGAGCGAACTTCAAGGGAGGTTGAGGAGAACAGGAAGGACGGAAAAAGAAGTTCGCTGAGGGTTTTTGGTTTCATGTAGTGGCGTGTTCTCGGTCTGCATCAATTTGCATGTACCATTTTGGGTGACTGAGTGCATAATGATTCTGTTCCCGGATCCGTGTGTGCGTGTGTGTGTGTCACAGTGTGTGTGTGTGTGTGTGAATGAGTGAGGCGGTCAAAACAAGAAAGAAAAACATAGCGGGCTTGCTTTCTCTCTCCATCCTTTGGAGGCACGAGAAATGTCGCTTGCCTTATATGTGGGGCGGTTGAGGTACTGCAGGCGTGCAAGTGCCTGATCAGGCATCCGTGTGCGTCGTATGCGTTTGGGGCGGGTCTCGGAATTGGACGAGATGGAAGGATCGAGGGGGGAAAAGAAAGGGCCTCGTCTTCGTCGTCGACTTCCTTCCTTGCATGCATGTGCAATGTGCACGTTGATTTTCTTAGTCGGTGCCGAGTGACCGGTCGATGGATCGATGCGGTAACGCCGGTAAGCCGCGGTTCCTCTCTCACTCTTCCTGCAGAACTCCGCTTGAATTCTCAACTTCGAGTTTTGTCTGTCATTCCGCCGGTCTTGAGTAGCCAGGGGACCAACTGTAGCCTTCAAGACCGCCAGTTGACTGTTGTTCTGCGAGGTTGGATTGTGGCAATTTTATGCCTGTGGTCTTTTCCACGTTTTCTCTTACCCGCGTCTAGACGTACGTAAACCTTGTGCATGGACTCGGAGTTTAGACGTGCAACTTTGCATACATCGTACACGTAAACTCTAAGTTTATATTACTTTATAGATCTTTGAAAAAATTGAGTTTCCAATCATTGTAGCATAAAGTTATCGTTAAGCCGATGTCAGTGACCTATGAAATATTATTTTAAAAACTTTCACCGATTGGGCTTATAAGCAAGAAAAAGCTATAAGCAAGACCTTTTATACAAGTTAACGGCTATTTAGGATCAATTTGAAATTCAATTAGCGACAGTTCAAAAGTTGATAACCATAACATAGAAAATGACTTCAAATGATGGTATCATGTACGCAATAGGAGTGTATCAAATATATGCAGTATTAATCACTCCCCAGAAGAAATGCCGTTGCTACTGAGGCAACTGACATCACCACATAGCTGCACAACATCATTGCGCAGGCTGTCCGGTTAATTGCAAAGCCCCCGCGCATCACCAGCCACACCGCTGCGGGAATGACAACAATCAGAGACCCCAGAGCGACTGTAAAAGCCAAATTTGATGGTGCATAAATTGGGAACGGAATTGACCCTCCATTGCATACTCCAGCCACCCCAAAAGCAGCCCCAAGGCCAAAAAGAAGATTAAATAACGGTCCCGCAAAGCAACCTGTCAACGCCATCTGTGCATGTCCCCTCTTTGACACAGCACAATTTGCCACCAGATCAGGAAGAGAGTTCCCCCACGCAAGTAGCGTCAACCCCACAACGACCTTGGGGACCCCCGACATTCCTGCAACGATCGTCAACCCCCCCACCACCACATCTGCAATGCTGTTGATCCACATTGCCGCCATACAAAAGCAGAGGAAAGCCAATACGGCAGAGACGACTCTCGGAGGATCCTGACGAGGAAGCACAGCACGAAGCGCAATGCCCACCAGAAGGGCACCCACAACAACGACGGCAATTAAAGGAATGCCCAGACGCACAGGCCGCAACAGAGCCTGGATGCCCGCGAACTGTATCAACAGAAAGAGAGGAACGCCCAGAGGGAGTAGACAAACCTGCACCGACAGGACAGAAGACGGGCATGAAAGAGAAGGGGCAAAATCTTGAAGAGACGTTTCTTTCGGTCCATCATGAGAAAGATGACGACCACGCCGCTCGGACACGCTTCAAATACCTTCCTTCTTCCTTACAGCACACGCAGCACAGGCCCTGCGTGAGAAAGGAAGGGATTAGGACAGAAAGCGAACAGAGAGACAGATACTCAAGTACAACCGAGATTGGGAGCGAGCATGGCTGCTTGGTGAAGCTTTGATCTGTCTCATTTTCTCTGGATGCCTCAGAGGGGGGAGGGGGGCACGCATACTTCCTGCCTGGTGGTTTTCTTTTACATCCATCCACTGACTCAAAGAAGAAGAAACAAAAAGCAGTCTACCTTCTCTCCCCTCCTGACCTGGAGGCGATCGAATTTCTCGGACGGCGCAGTGAACCATCTGAGCAAAATGAATGGAGAAAGCAGAACGAACTGAACCTTCTCGTACACACTCATGTCATGCCACTCCATCCTCTCCACTCGACGCCGCAACTTCTCACGAATTGCTGCCTGTGCCCACAATCGTCTCCGGAATCCGCGAAAACGAGAAGAGAGCCGGTAGAAAGACCGACGGGCCGAGTCCGCCCATTGAAATCGCAGAGGCGGAATCTCACGAACAGACCCGGACTGCGTGGGGAGTCCCCTTTCATCCCTCAAAATGTCTCCTTCCGATTCTGATGGGGTCTCTGATTCCGTTCCGTCCCCTATAAATTCTCTCTCTTCCTCTTCAGCAGGAGACGGAACATGATGACCGTTTCCGGTCACTTCTTCCCCTCCGAGTCCTCCTTCTCCGGTCTCAAGTCTCCCTGAGGGCGGACACGTTGTGCGCTGGCTCGGAGGCTCCTGCTGGATGTCTCCCCTGAAAGTTGTCCCTGCAACATCTGCAGCTTTTCCTTTGCCCGGAGACGACGCTCCTCTCCCTCCACCTCCCTCCCCTCCTGCCCCCCCCCCGTCGTCTCCGTCATCAGACTCTGTTGACGATTTTGTGCTCATCACATCCTGCATTCAAATTAACCAGGAGAGGAGAGAACGGAGGAAATGGCGGAAATGAGACTGGTGGGCTCCTAAGCATGCAAAAAAGGGAGTTGAGTCTGTCCTAGAAGGGACTGCCTGGGTCAGATCGGAAGGGTGGTCAGAAAGTTGGGAAGAGCGTCATCTGGGGACATGGAAAAAAGAACTGGAAAACAACAACAAACCAAGCAAGCAAAGATTGATTAGAAAACCTGCTGACCATTTCTCTCTCCTCCCATCGACCAATCCCGACACTCCCGATCTGCCCAACCGATTCCTGCCGTCTCCCTTCGCCTTCTTCTGCCTCCTCTGCTCTCTCTGCTCTCACTTCTCTCATTTCCCTCCCCCCCCTCTCTACTTTCCCAGTCTCCCTTCCCTCCTGACTTTCCTGTCGAGTCTCTGCAAGAAGATGCATAGTCAAGCCAAAGCTGCCTCCCCCCCTGTTGCCAAACTCAACCATCGGACGCCCACCCCCTCTCCCCCTTTCTAAGTCCACCCCCCCTCCTCTTTCAGACGACAACAGTCCTCCTCTAACGCTGCTCGAAACCTCCGCTGAAGAAGAAGTCGAGACCCCAACCCCAGCATTCCCCCCTCCCCTCCTTTCTCTCGTTTCCTTCACAATGATCAACCCAACGTACCCAGAGTACATCAAGAAAAAACAGACCGACTCAGGAATACCCACACGCCCCCTTATACCGCACAGCATCAACGCAATCAACGACGCCCAGAGAAAACCTGTGTCACGCAAAAACACCGACCGATTCACCCGAACGCTCCCTCCCCCCTCCTGTACACTCCCATCACTCTCTCTCTGTGACTGTGCCTCTCCCCCTACTGCTCCTTCTCCCTCCACGTCACTCACGACAGACATGACGTCACTGTCCCATCTCTGCAACTCCCCCGTCCGCCTCTCACTCTCCCCGCCCTCTCTTCTGCTGGGAGTGCTCCCATTTTCACTCTCATCTCTCCGCAAAAGCAGAAGAGGGACAGCAGCGAAGACGCCACTCTCACCGAGGCCCCTTGATGATGGAGGGGCCCGTCTCGCCTGCTGCCCGTTGGTGTGGCTTGCGCTTCTCTCCCCATCTTGACTTATCGGTGCAAGAGGGGCAGCCGGAAGAGCAGATGAAGCAGACAGAGCACGGGGGCGCGTCTTGCCGAGCACAGTGCGCACCACTGCGGAGGTGACCACTAACGTGATGAACGCGACCGCACCGATGATCGCCCCTACTCCGATGAATCCGTTGTCTGGATTCTGCAAAGATGGATAGCAAGAAAGACAGCCAAAACGGTGTCTGCATCGTTTTTTCGATCCTACTTTTCAGATGGGCACTTTGGGCTTCAAAGGAAGTCTGTCCGCCACGCGTCTGTAGAAAAGCAAAAGAAACTGCACTCCCTGTCCATCAGGCTCTCTGTGAAGGGAAATACAAAAAAATAATTCGAGAACACACGCACGTGTTTGTGCCGAAGACCTGCTGGGCTCATCACGAGTCTATGCTGGCCGCTTACAGTTCACCGGGATTGCTCAGAATCGGTCAAATGAGCAGCGTCCCAACTTTAAAAATTTTTCAGAAGATTGAACAATCAAACAGAAAGCTCCTGGAACAAACTTATGAGAAACATCACGCCACCCACATCATCGTTTGGATACATACACTCGTCCATCTCTTTATCTGAACAAGCTCAAGGATGCACGAATGCAACGGCGGTCCGATTTCAGACAACGACTTGTGGGCGAACCGGGGGTCGGTGCGAAAGAGAGGCAACGCAGTCAGCCGAGAAGAGAGACGAAGAAAGGACGCACCTTGACGGAGGCGATCACAGAGAAGATGTCAGGAGCGCCGTTCCCGAACGCGAGGAAGGTTGCGCCCGTCACTCCCGGACTCAGTCTGAGAAGGTCTGCGATCGATTCCAGAGAGGATGACAGGCACACGTCTGCTGTGGAGCCCAGGCAGGCGAGGGAGTACACAATCGCAAAGGACAGGGCGGCCCAAAACAGGAGGCAGCTCAGAAAGCCCACCACCCCCCCCGTCCATTTTGGTTCTTGGAGTCCACAATAGAACAGGTTGTACAGAGGGAATACGGACTCTTCTTTACAGTACTTCTGCACGAAGCTGCACAGAGGAAGTTGGACACACGGGGAGAGCGAATGAGACATGTTGTGTGTAAAGGAGACGGAAGTTTTGCAACACATTGAGATGCTCATCAACTTGAGTATACGACCCCAATCAGACAGAAAAAAGAACAAAAGAAGGAAATGCAGATGGAAAGGTCCACCGAAAAGAACCCACCTGCAGCCCGTTCCTTTCCAGCCCTTCATCCCGAACTCCATCACATCATCACAGTCGAAGTCTGACGACTCGTCCTTTCCACCATCGCCCGCCCAGGCAAGGCCTAGCGAGAGTGCAAGCAAGGCGATCACAAGGACCACCCTCATTCTCTGATCTTCAAGGCCCAAACGATTGACTATTGTGAGCGTGATCCAAACGGGGCGTCTCCTCAACAACTTGGTCGATTCACAGACTAACTCTCTTCTCTCACGCCTTCGCTGTTACGTGACCACTACAGAGGTCTCGCTGCCGGCCGTTCATCAATCATCCATCCAACAAGACTTAATTCCACTGATCAGGCATCACTTGCCGCACTACTCCACGATATCATGCATTCCTTGTCTGCATGGGGCGAGAATGCCACTCAGAATGACCTGCCCTGCATGCGGCCGCCATGGCGCCGCCGCACTGCGGAGTCAGTGCGGAATTAACCCCCTAGCTCATTCGACGTCGAATCGACGAAATACTTCGAATATTGTCGATCATGCAATTTCGATCAATTTTCGATCATGCATGGAGACAAAATTTCTCCGTCCAGCAGATTACACATCATCATACATCATCCATGTATTAATAACAGGCAAACTGAGGCAATTGGCGAAGCAAAAGTGACAGAAAGACAAACAGTATATACATCGGGGTGCGTGTTTCGTATTATCGGGGGTCCTGTTCTTTCCGTCTCTGAAGAAAGCAAAAGGGTTTTCGGCTGTTGACTGGCCTTCAGTCCTAAACAAATATTGATCAAGGCGGTCCAACGCGATCAGTCCGGAAGCTCACTCAGCATCACTCAGCCAAGTCAAAATGAAGGGGCTCCGCGTACAGCTCGTTTTGATTTTTTCGTGTGTCCTTTTGTGGGGCTCCTCAGGCTTCACACTGAAAAAGAGCAAGAAAGAGACGGCTGGGTCTTCCTGCATGCCCGTCGCCACTGCTTGCACTGTGAATTCGGACTGCTGCTCAGGTATGAAGGGTTAGAAGGCGACCGTGGTAGTCAAAGAGGCTGTACCTCAAATCTTTTCCAACATTATTACTATTGAGCGTGTGCTCCAGAAGCTGTTTGTAGCTGAAGTGGCGGAGTGTATCTTTCTCATGAACCCATTTCGCCCCGCATTGTCCGTTCTTTTCTGGACTTTCACTCCGTACGCATTGTTTTTTTTTTTTACATCTTGCCTGGCAATGCAGCTCCCCACCTGATCTTTCTAAAAGATGACTTTTTTTTTGTTTTGTTCCATCAGAAGGCCGCGAGAGAAGAACTTGTGGCTCTCATCCCCCAATTTCGCATCCCTGACGTCAGGCGACTGCTTCGGAGTGGGAGGAGGGGGGTAGAGGAAATATCTGCCCTCTTGCGTAAAGCAGAGAATGCACAATGCCAGACATTCTGTCCCCTTTTTTCTCCTTACCGGCCCCTCACAGGTCAATGTGACTTTGCCACCATGATGTGCGGAGGCGGGTCCACCTCGGGCGGCACTGGGTCGTCCTGCATGATCGACCACACGCACTGCACAATTGACACTGACTGCTGCTCTGGTTCGTTTGTGGGCGGGTGGGCGAAGGGGAGAGGTGGCGGGGGCTGGGGGGCAGATTCAATACACGCATGCATGCAGGTGTTTCTTTCAATGTCTCTGCTCTCTGTGTTTTCATGCCAGCAGAAACCCCTTTCATGTCTACACCGTCGTTCTCTCTCACGCATCTTTTTTTTCAGGACTGTCTCTTAAAGAGCCGCTTGACATCAGTTGGCAGCATGGTCCATAGGTCAGTTCCACAGAATTTTGCTTTTTCAAGACACTGAAGAGGGTTGTTTGTTTCTTCCTTGCAGGGAGCTGCGACACCGCCGCAATGATGTGCAACCCCTCGACCTCGGGAGGGTGCAAGAGCAGCGGGGGATTGTGCTACAGCAACTCGGAGTGCTGCTCTGGTTGGTCTGCTCTCTCCCCCCCCCCCTCTCTCTCTGCCTCCCGCGCCCCTCCCGCCTCTCTCCTTGCAGAGAGAAAGAGAGAACGAGAAGAAAGTAGAGGTAGTGTAGCATTGGGTCACGTGTGTTCATTTTCCAGTCCGCAACGGTCCTTTGTTTCTGCACTGTACTTCACTGCTTTCAATCCTGGCAGCAGTTTCGTGCTCAATCCGACTGCGCCATCGGAGAAGCTGGAAAGATCCGAACGAGAACATGAGAGGATTCAATGACAACACACACACGTACACACATTTATGCACGCACACGTATGCGCACAAATTCACACCCTCCTTCAATCATTCACCCCTTTCTTGTACGGACAAAAATCCGCATTCAAGCGTCCATGCAGACACCCGCCTTGCTGAACAGTTCCAAGATCACAAGACTCCCGCACCTTTCAACCCTCCCTGCCTTTCTCTACGTCTGCCTCTCTGTCTGCAGGAACTTGCGACTTGGGCACATACATCTGCAAGACTACCGGCAGCGGAACCGGGTCTTCCTGCATGATCGACCACACCCACTGCACAACTGACACTGAGTGCTGCTCTGGTTCGTTCGTGCGCGGGTGGACGAAGGGGAGAGGGGGAGTGGGGACACGTGCATGTGTTGATAGATGGATGGATGGATGAATGTTGGGGGGGACTTTTTGGCTGAATGGGGTTCCGGGGGAGGGTCGGGAAAGGAATGTGCGTGGAATGACTGTTAGAGGGGCTTATGAATGTTCAGAAATCTGGCAATCTGTAAATGCACTACCAGAAGGGTCGTAACGTCGAGTTGACACAAAGGAGTGGTCAGACGAACCAAGTTGTGATTCAGAGGGTGATTGAATAAGTCGACAGCTAATTATTCTTCTCTGGCTCATAAGTGCTTTGTTTTATTTGTCACTGTTTCTTGGTCGTTTGATGAAGAGAGGCTGCCCTTTCGGCATGGGTCTTTTTTCTTTTTGATTTGTGCCTGTCCAATCTCGCTGCTGCGTGAAGTTTCGTGTATGCGTGTATGTCTTTGTTGTCACGAGTACACAGAGGGG
>JAHBMJ010003139.1:27513-54189 GCA_018398765.1 Chromera velia
GGGGGGGGGGGATGTGCTTGCGTCCTTCGACATTTCTGTTGCCTTCCTCCCTCCTTTCTCCTCCCTACGTCCGTCTACGCGTCCCTGGCCGTACTTTGGTGTTTTCACTTTTCACCTCCTTCACTTACAAGCTGACTCACTCACTTGCGCACTCATTCATTCACTCACCCACCCAAGCCCGTTCTGACGCCTGCACGCAAGAATTTTTTTTTCTTCTGGTTTCTTCTTGCTTGCAGGGAGCTGTGACACCACGACGATGCTGTGCAACCCCTCGGGCTCAAGTGGGAGTGGGTCCACCTCGGGCGGGACTGGGTCGTCCTGCATGATCGACTACACCCACTGCACAACTGACACTGACTGCTGCTCTGGTTCGTTTGTGGGCGGGTGGACGAAGGGGGGAGGGGTGGGAGGATTGGGTCAATACATGCGTGCGTTGATGGATGGATGTAGAGGTACTCGTTTGTTCTTTTTTGTTTCTGAGTGCCTTGCCTTGATCAAGGAGAGCTTTCTGTGGAGAGCAGGGTTGCTGATGCAGATACAGGCAAGGATTGTTTTTTCACGGTACGTTGGTTTTTTTCTCAAGGGAGTCTTTGAGCTGCAAGAGGGGTCTGATCCCTGTTGATTTCTACCTGTCGAGCCTTGCTGTTGCGTTAGGTCTCGTGGATGCGTTGGTTGTCTCGAGTACAGAGAGGGGTGCGCATATGCTTGCGTGCTATGACATTGCTGCTTCCTTCGTCCCTCGGTTTTCCCTTCCTCCTCCTGCTCCTCCTCCTCCTCCTTGCCTCCGTTTATGCGTCTCTTGTTTCACATTCCTTTCTTTCAGATCGTACTTCCTTGACTCACAAACCGACCCCCCTCCCTCCCTCACTCACTCATTTGGTCACTCACCCACCCACGCCCGTTCTAACTCCCGCCCACACGGACGCTGCCTTCTTTTTCTGGTTTCTTCTTGCTTGCAGGGAGCTGTGACACCACGACGATGCTGTGCAACCCCTCGGGCTCAAGTGGGAGTGGGTCCACCTCGGGCGGGACTGGGTCCTGCATGATCGACCACACGCACTGCACAATTGACACTGACTGCTGCTCCGGTTCGTGTGTGGGCGGGTGGGCGAAGGGAGAAGTTGCATGATGTTATATGCGTGCATTGATGGATGGATGGATGTTGGCCGCTTGTCTTTCCTTTTTGGCTTCTCGGTCCCTTACCTTGATCAAGAAGGGCTCTGTAAAGAGGGGGAGGTTTGACGCAGATAAATGCCGCGTTTGTTTTTTCCCGTTTGCTTGTTGGTCGTCTGATGCGGTCTGATGAAAAGACTCTTTTCGCATCGGGATGGGTCGTCCCCTTTTTGATTTCTTTTCTACCTGTCCCCTTGCTGTTGCGTCAGGCAGGTTTCGTGGATGCCTTGTTTCCCACGAATACAGAGAGGGCGTGGGGGGGGAGGCACGTATGCTTGCGTGCTGTTTCACTCCCCCCTGGCTTCCCCTCTCCTGTCTCCTCCCTGCCTCCGTCTACGTGTCCCTTGCTATACTTGGGTTTCATTCACTTAGCTCCTCCTTCACTTACAAGCTGACTCACTCACTTAAGCACTCATTCATTCACTCACCCACCCAAGCCCGTTCTGATGCCTGCCCGCAAGACTTTTTTTTTCTTCTGGTTTCTTCTTGCTTGCAGGGAGCTGTGACACCACGACGATGCTGTGCAACCCCTCGGGCTCAAGTGGGAGTGGGTCCACCTCGGGCGGGACTGGGTCGTCCTGCATGATCGACTACACGCACTGCACAATTGACACTGACTGCTGCTCTGGTTCGTGTGTGGGCGGGTGGGCGAAGGGAGAAGTTGCATGATGTTGTATGCGTGCATTGATGGATGGATGGATGTAGAGGTACTCGTTTGCTCCTTCTGGTTTCTCAGTGTATTTCTTTAATTTAGGAGGGCTGTCTGTGAAGAGGTCTGCTCATGCACATGCCTACAAGGTTTGTTTTTTCACTGTTTGTTGTTTGTTGCTTTTTCGATGGCTTTTTGCATCTGATTCCTCCCTCCCTTCTTGCAGGGAGCTGTGACACCACGACGATGCTGTGCAACGCCTCTAACTGAGGAGAGAAAGGCAGGATGGCACATGGTTTGCTTTCCTGACGGATAGGTAGGATGCTGTTTCACTTTTCTTTGGAACTTATCGCCACTACCTTTTTTTTGGAAAGAGAAGATTGAGGGGCACAGGGGGCGGAACATGGAGATTGTGTAGGAAGGAAACAGGAAACGCGACCCATTGGTGTAAAGGAGCCGAGGAAGGAGGAAATGGAATCAAAGAAAGGAGGGCACAAGAGAAGAATTGAACCAGGAACGAAGGTATGAATGAATAAGGGAAAGGGCGGAAAGAAACGCAAGGGGAGAGAAGGAGTAGAAAGACTGATAAATACAAGGGTCGGTAGAGAGAGAAGAAAGGTTGGTGTGAAGCGTGTCAAGAGAAAGAAAGAAAGACGACGGTGTGCCATAAAGGGAGCAAGAAGACGAAAAAAAAGACAGCGTCGGATCCGGAACGACGGCGATATTGCGATCTCAATTGGAAGGGACCCATTCTTTCCATTTTTAAGTGCACGTCTGGCAGGCAGACAGTCAATCGGTCACTCAGGGTCGGGTACGCAACCAAGGAATGCAGGTTGGGGGGGGGGAGTTTTGACAAGAGTGCACCTGACCGTGCAAACAGTACTGACCCAGAGTCGCATCCCCTCTCTAAAATCGTGTTGTCTTCTGTTTCTTGTTTTCTTTCTTTGTTTGCAGAAGACGAGAGTCTCCGAGCGGTCCCCTCCGGCATATTATTTTCTCTTTCCTTCCTTTTTCCTTTTTTTTTCTTTTTTCCCGCTCTCCCCGCCTCTCTCCCTCCATCTTTTTTTCTAGATCCTGTGTGTGTCCGGTTGACCGACTGACTCCACAGCTGCATGTGTGTCCGGTTGACCGACTGACTCCACAGCTGCATGCATGCAATGTGAAGATGAGAAGGAAAAGGGATTACAGCGAAGAAAAAGAAACTTTCCAAAACTTTCAGATGCGAGAATCGAAGTCAGACACAAGGAATTGTGAATCGCTGCATGGGCCCGTTTCTTCACTTCAACTCGTTTCTTTTTTCCCCTTCTTTTCCCTCTGGCTGCTCTGTCATCATCGTCACTGGCTGTGAAGATACACAATGAAGGGGGAAAAAAAATGGCTGGACACAGACAGTGAAGGAACAAGCAACGACAAAGCACTGTTGAAAGAGGAAAGCCACAGACTGAAGGAAAAAGAAGAGAGAAAATGAAGAAAAGCCTGCTGTGGTAATTCAAGTAAGAACACAGACCAGACAGGAAAGGGGGGCAGAGAAAAAGAGTATCGTGTGTTTGATGGCGAGCGGAACGAACTTGCTTTTTTTTTTTTTCTTTTATGTCATCATGTTTAGTCTGCCCGTGCTTTCTTTTCGTGGGTAAGGAGATGCGTTCGGAGACACTCTAAGACCCGCTTTGCAAGGGTTCAAACGGACTCAGTACTTTACAGATTACTTCGACTTTGTTGTTCGTTTCCTCCCTCTTCCATTCATCTCTGTGTTGTTGTACCTTCCTTCCTGTCCTGACCACTCCATTTCTGAGTGTGGCACTGGGAGGAAAAGGAATGGGATTCTCTTCTGTTCTTCTCGACTCCTTCTTTTCAACCCTGCAAGACAAAGCCTGAAGAAAGAGAGAGACACACAAAGAGAAGGAGGGAGGAATGGGTCCGTCCATCCATCCAGACACCCGATTGTTTCATCCGTCCGTACAGAGGCGACCAAGGTGAAGGAAGGAAAAAACCGTTGGAAGATCTGTCGGACGGGACGGGATCAGGTAGCGGCATGCAGCTTAGCCGCCCTCAGGGACACGCACGCAAAAGGTAGAGGGGGGGGGGGGCGGGGCGGGCCGGGGCAAAGGAGGGAAGAAGGAAAGGAGGTTCAAAAAACGAGCTGAGGCTGCCAGGCAACCTGCAAGAGCAAAGGCATCGACTGTCGACTGCGTTTCATCTCTGTTGGTCGCAGAAGGCTCTACCCTGGATCTTTGGGTGTTCGATCGATAGAAACAAAAACAACGACGATGTCCACAGCTCTGCGGTTCGCTACCTGCCTGCCGAAGGCTCGCCTTTGTCGGCTTTCTTCCCAGAACCAGGTTTTTCTTGAATAGACAAAAGTTATCAGACAAAGGAGCGTCTGAATGGGACAAGCCTGTCATTAATGCTCGTGTGCGTAATACGTGAAAGGAGGAACAAGGAAAAGGACGGTCTGCATGCTGTTTGCTGGGCTGTTTGATATAAAAAGCGATCGAGTTACAGAACGATATAAACACGCCGGTGGCCGGTTCGTATAGAGTTTTCTGTGACTTTTGTATGTTTTTGCAAGGTTTCTTACTGTCATTCATTATGAATTAATAAATAAGTGGATCAGTAAATAAAAGAATTGAAGGAAGAAAGAATGAAACCTGTAAGAATGAATCATTTGGATCGAATACATGATTCAATAAGTTGTTTGTTTAATTATTTACATGTCTGGGAGTCTGAGTCTAGGTCTCAGTACATATCGATCAATTTATCGATCAACAGTTAATTTTTTGTATTAATAACAATTTTACGTACATAAAAGAATGAAAAATAATCATGCATGCTTCATTTTATGTTATATGCATACGTTTACGGCAAAATATTTAAGAGTGGATCCTTACTAAAGGTTGTGGAAGTCACTTTCATATACGAGTACCGTATAAGATTTAAACGTTTAGAACAACTTCTAAAGCCTCCCCCCTACAAAAATTAAATGATGAAAGAAAAAGAACTGTCTTAAGGATCAGATTAATATGGGTGCCCGTCTTAAGACGATCCGATTTTCTGACAGTGTATATATGCGGTGCGCCCTGGATGCCGCCATGCAGAGGCCGGCCTGCATATATAGCGTGGCGCCAAGCCAGCCAGCTGGGTCTTACAATAGGTGACTCAGTACAAAAGGCACTTAGAACCAAAAAAAGAATATAACACTAAAAATCTTAAAGTACTGTAACAAAATATTCTGTCGTTTTTATCTCTAATCTACATTTCTCTCTCTTTCTCTGCATCCATCTCTTTATCTTATATCTCTTCTCCTTTTCACCACTCCCTACATCACTAGCTTCATCACCAACGGTCTAGGGTATGAGAAGATGATCTTTCTTTCTCTATTCTTTAATCTTATATCTGTATTATTCTTCTGTTCTCTTCTATGCTCTATACAGTACTTACTGTCTCCTCGCCATCTCGCCGTCGCGATGCACGCCGACGTGTGCAGCCTCACGCCTGCTCGCGCACATTCCGCACGCGCGATTTTTTTTTCTTACTACACTGCCGTGGCCCCCGGCCGAAAGTGGTAATACCCCCCTAGGCTCAAGTACCTACCAAAAGTTTATGAGGTTGCATCCCCAGCCGGCTCACAATACCTGCCCAGTCAGATACCGTAGCCACCGGTGGAGCCGGCTAACGAAATTGACCTTTCAATAGTTTATGAACTTTTAGGGGCCACGACATGTTCTCCGGGAGCATTTCAGTAACTAATTAATACTCGGTATTATCCTGGGATGCTGGGCGGCGCCAGCTGCCCAGTTCGGAGAGTGGCGCGGCCGGTGCACGCGGCTTAGCCTTCGCGGAGTTGCGTGCATCAGGCCGGGGCACTTGACCGCGGAAGGCCTTGCGCGGATCTGCACGGCGGGGAACTTTAGCCGGGGTTCTGGCCTTTGCGCACACGCTCTGGGATTTGCTTACATGATTGGTACCAATAGATCGACTTGGGGCAGAGTTGCCGTCTTGTAGCTGCTGTCCTATAGCTTCAGTTTGTCCTGTCGCACGTAATCAGTCTGCATGGCACTAGCATGGAGTTGAAAGTTGAGTTGTTGAAGTTGGGAGGATTGAGATGGTAGATTGAGAATAGGAATTGACTTAACAATCTGGTGTCCTTCGTATCTTGTGTATCTGAGCTTGTGAACCATTTATGCCTTCTGGAATCGATCAGTATAGGACAAAACCTCTAGGACTCTCTATAGCTTGATAGTTCTCCGTATCCATCGGCTGTGTTTCGACTAGCTTGTGATAGTATACTGAGACCTATTCTACGATTTAGCCGCGAAGTCTTGCATGCACGTCGCCTCGGGGGGCAGCTCAGCTCTGCTGAGATTAGCTGAGAGGCCCTGAGATCGTACGTACTCGCATAACGCATTTTTTCATTTTTGGGGGGGGGGATCGGCTGTCTCTGTAACGGTGTCACCCAAGTTTCAAAATGTGCCCCTCAAACAACTCGCACAGAGCCGCGATCGCACATGCCTTATAATTATACTTTACACATGCGTGCCCCTCAAGTAACTCGTATACGCTCGCACGGAGTTGCTTTATATATACGGGATACACCCAACCAGTTGGGTGAGTGCCTCGGGGGGCTATTTAGGGGGTTAGCCATAATTTGATTGCATGATGAAAACCATCGGAGGCTTGGGCATGTCTTGCCTGCAATGCATGCATACATAGGCAAATGGCGGGAGCCACGGTAACGTACGCAAAATATGCTTTTCGGGACCACGTATGAACATATATGCAATTAACTCCGTGCGAGTTACTTAAGGGGCACGTATCATGAAGAGCAAAGTATGTATCGATCGATGCATACAAGAATATCCGATTAATTATAGTGGAAATGACGTACGTGCAGTGACGCACGCACGTCAAGATCCAATTTCTGCCGCATATTTAAGCGTTACATCGATCTCCCCCCCCAAAATTTGAAGAGCACGATATGCGACTGCATGCATTCTCAGGGCCTCTTGGCTGAGCCCAGCAAAGCTGAGCTGCCCCCCGAGGTGACGACTTGCGCGCGGTCCCGAAAAGCATACTTAATTCACGCGTGTTGCTGTGGCCCCCGCCCCATTGCAGCACACAAGACATGCCTAAGCCTCCGATGGTGTGCATCAATCAAATGTTAGCGGACCTTCTAAATGGCCCCCCGAGGCACTCACCCAACTGGTTGGGTGTATCCTGTATAAATAGATGCTGACCCATTATATCGGAGCTTTCTATTAATATACGAGATACACCCAACCAGTTGGGTGAGTGCCTTGGGGGGGCCTTTAGGGGGTCCGTAAATTTGATTGATGCACACCATCGGGGGCTTGGGCATGTCTTGTGCAGGTGCATACATACATGCATGGGGCGGGGGCCACGGCAACGTGCACGAAGTATGCTTTTCGGGACCGCGCGAGCATGAACTTGCAACTCCGTGCGAGTTACTTGGGGGGTACGCATGTGCGAAGTAATTAAGGTATGTGCGATCGCGGCTCCGTGCGAGTTGCTTGAGGGGCACATTTTGAAATTCGGGCGACACCATAACAGACGGAGATATAGAAGCGACCCCCCCCCCAAAAATGAAAAAATGCGTTATGCGAGTGCGTGCGATCTCAGGGCCTCTCGGCTGATCTCAGCAGAGCTGAGCTGCCCCCCGAGGCGACAAAGTTAATTGCAAGCTCAAACATGCAGCTCATCAGGTCATCAGCTCCGAAGCCCTGATTCTTCCGCGCAGAACTGACTCGTTTGTCTCATTCCAAGATCAGCTGATCGACTGCCCCGCCCCCCTTTTACGATACTAACTTTCTCTTCAGGGTTCCTCTGGGGGCTGATGCGCAGCTTCGACCAAATAATGGATCCGGTTCTCGTCCGCATCGTTTGACTGACCTTTTGGAAGGAAACATACACAGAAAGGGAGCCGGGCTGATAAATGAGGTCAGAAGCCGTTTCAGAGAGGGGGAATATTGAGAGAGAAGGATGAGAGAAGCTTCATGATAGAGAGAGATTGTACACGCATCCGCGTTAGAGTCACAGAATTGTAGTTCGTGCGGACAGAGGTGATGTCTGTCAATGATATTTGTGCCTGCAGATGCTCACACAGGAAACTGGTCGGTGTGTGGAGGATCCAGTTTCACCGCAGCAGGAGAAGGAGAGGCAGCAGACGAGGGACGATGCACTCTTTGTCTTCCTTCGGAGAATGAGGGTCACTCCACGGGTGCGTTCGCTCTGCATGTGGATCTTAATTCGTCTTTCTGTTGCATTCTTTTCACCTGAGACCCAAAGAAGGCATGAGGTCTTGTGGTAAAGGTGCGGTCGTTCTCTCGTTTCGCTTCGCGTTCTTCAGACTCACAGAGTCAAGGGAAGACAGGGTCACTCCAGAGCTGCCCTGCAGTGTTGACTTTTCTCCTCTATAGTTCCGTGTCTGACTTCCTGTCCCTTCCCCCTTGTCCTCCCCTGTGCGTGCAGACGCTCTCTGATCTCGCAAGGCACAGAAGCTTCTTCGGCTTGGCCTGGCTGTGTGTGCATCTTTTTGCAAAGGTCAGTGGTCAACTGTGAGAATGTCGAATCCTGCCAGTCTCTCAACCATTCAGTATGATACGCCCATGGCAGGTGGGGAAAGGAGGCACGATCGTGGCAGGTGCGCAAAACAATTGAAGAGCCTCCTCTGGTGCAGAGAACGCGTGAGCAAAACAAAGACAGTAAACAAGGACAAACGCAGCAATGAATCGCGCAGACACGCAAGCAAGAGCGGAAGAAAGACAAGGAGGGAATGGAGAGGAGGAGCGTCCAAGACGTCGTTGCCCCTCCTGCAGGTAAAATTGCACCGATGTTCTCAGGTAGAAAAAAACATCAAACCTACTTCACCATTCGGCTTGTTGAAGTCGTTTCGTGTATCTGTAACGTTCACTTTCTTTTTCCCTCTTCCCTTCCCTACCTGCAGAGTGAGGAGCTCGGGAAAGTTTCCATCGACCCGCCAGGATCGATTGATGTGTCAGGTCGGTCGGACACACGTGCAGGAAGGAAGTCGATTCAACTCTGACACGCATTCAAGGCAGTGCTCACAGTCTTTTCCCCTCGTTCTTCATGGGGTCCGTCGTTTGTGAACCAATTCCGGCACTTGAAATCGGGTCTCGTGATCACCTTCCTTGCTTGGGGGTCCTTCTTGAAATCCTTCTCTTCTGTCTGCATTATTTTTTCTGTCTTCACAGGAACACAGGGCCTGTCCCCGAAGAAGATTCTTCTCTTCCTGGAGTCTCTTCCCTCCTCTGTTGAAGAGATCAAAATTGGTGGGCGATGTGTTGTGTCTCATTGTGTTGGTTTCCGTAACCCCGCTGCCCTATTAGTCGTTTTGTAAGGGGGAAGAACGTAAGAGGAAATAGAGTATGGAGCCACTCTCGTCTGTTTCTTTACCCGCTCTTTTGTCCGAAGTGCCTCTATTCGCTGTGTTTTTTGTGCAACTCGAATACACAGGCAGATAAAAACATGAGTGAGTGAGTACGCGTTGATTTGACAAAGAGAAGCAAAAAACAGAGTGAAGACGTCTGAGGAGCAAGCATAGAGATCCTGAAAGAAAAGGCAAGAGAACCATCAATGCATGAGGTAAATCCATAAAAAAGAAAAAAATCAGGCATCAAATTGCATCCACGCCTCCTATCCTAGACGCACTGCTTGTCTTGCTCGTTCCTTTTCTGGCTCCCACACAACCTGGCGGTGCGTTGATTCTCTCGTGTTTGCTTGAGGAGGAAGCGGGAGATGTCTGCATGCAGGGGGAGGAAGCTGATGGATTCAGTTTTGTTGCTCTCTCTCTCTCTGTGTGTGTGTGTGTGTGTGTGTGTGTGTGTTTGTGTGTGCGTACAGACTCTGTTGCCATGAAAGAGGCGGCACTCCCCCTCTTTGTTCGCTTTCTGGAAAGGAGAAAGGCTGTGAGAGAGACTGCAGAAGGCAAGGAGACGCCCCGAATGAAGAGCTTTGTATTTGCAGGTCAGACCTTGTATTAGCTTCCTTCCTTGTCGAGTTGTCGATGGGGAGAGTCCAATTGCACGAGGTCGCTTGGTCCTCTTTGGGATGGGATCCGGCGGAGAGAAGTCATCGATCCGCCCTTTGCTTTTGCTTCTTTTCAGCGTGTTCTTTGTTTGTTTGTTTGTTTGAAGCAGTCTCTGTTGGACCTTGCTATCATCTCTGATGAAGGGATCATGGATTGTTTCCAATTCTCGATCGAGGGATGAGAACGAAGCCTTTCAGCTTGCTATCAGGCCTTTCTGCCGGCATTCAAGTTTGTGTTCCAACGAGTGTCTGTGAAAGCATGCTGGATCCTCAATAATTTTTGCAAGCCAACCACACCACTCACCACCACAAACACCACAACCCCCCAGTACTCATTCATCATCGCCGCTCCTGTTATGAACAGAACTCCTTCTGTCTCTTAATTGTCGTTGATTGATGCAGAGAAATCCTTGGGAGGCCATCAAGCCCTACAGATTTTTGGTCTTCTGCTTCCCTCCCTGGAAATTCTCTGTTTGAAAGGTCTGTCAGGCAGTCAGTCTGACAGCAAGACATTTAGTCGGGCAAAGATTGACATCCGAACATGATCATCTGTTGCGTAAACAAGCGACTCTCCTTGGTCTCTGTGTTAATACAAAGTCAGGAGAATCTTTCCACTGGACAGATTAACGAACGGCGGGCCTTGTGCTTCTCTTCTATCCTGCAGGCAACACCCTCGGCAACAAGGGCATCCGGGCTCTTGCTGATGCTGTGAGAAGTGGAGGGGCTTCCTCCCTTCGAGAACTAGATCTCGAGAGGACTGGACTTAATGAGAGTGGACTTGAGCTGCTCTGTGGGGCCATCAAGGAAAGTTCCCTCAGAGTAGAGAAGTTGAACCTTTCGGGAAACAGATGTTTGCCACATAAAGCGAAACTCCTCTGTTCCATTCTCTCTGTTGAATCCCTTCCGTTTCTTCGTGAGTTGGGATTGAGAGAATGCGGCCTGATGGACACTCAGTTGATCCGGGTGCTGACTGCGATTGGAAATGCGAAGTTTTCGAATTTTGAGTCTCTGGATTTGATCAGTGATCTGGGGTTGGGAACGAAATGTAGTGAAGTCCTTGAACAGATTGCGAAGTTTCTCAAATCAGGTGCCCTTTCGTCTCTGAAGAATTTCAGTTTGAGCACCCGTGAGGGTGAAGACTCCGCAGAGGGTTTGTCTGTCCTTCTTGGCGCTTTGAAGTGTCGAGAGACTTCTTCTCTCGAGAAAGTGAAGCTCCACTTGGCAGGGAGTATGAAGATGGAGGACGTGCAGGCTCTCGGCCGGGGAGAGTACCCGGTTGTTCGCACTTGCAGTCTCGTTATTCCCAGCACGAAACTCGCTGCATTTCTGAAAGGTCTGTTGGAGAGAGTGGCTGTTGGTGAGCAGAGAGAACCTTTTGATGATCTCGATTTGATGGTCCGGTTCAATGAGTTTCAGGTAGCAAAGCCTACTAAAGTTGAACAACTGGGGTTCCTTGCCAGGGCGTTTCAAGAGGGGAAACTGGCGGGGAGTTGTCGGTCTTTGGGTCTGTCTTACCTCCGTAGTTCAGATCTTCAAATTGTAGAAGCGAAGACGCTTGTCGTACGAGCTCTAATTCTCTGCAAGTTTCCCCGTCTTTCGGTGCTCTCTCTTCACAATTTTGAGCTAACAGACGCAGATGTGTGTCTGTTGGCCGAAGGGGTGCGGGCCGGATATTTCTCCTGTCTTCGGGAGCTTGATCTCAGTGAGGCCATAAATGTTGGGGGAGAGGGAATACAACGTTTGATGGCCGCTGTAGTTGAGAGTGAGACAGGGGGGTTGGAGGGTTTGGAAACGCTGGATGTTTCGGGTACACGGGCAGGGCTGGGGGGGGAGTCGTTGGGTTCGGCTCTGTTGGCCGGGAAGATGGGCAGTTTGTCGGAGATCAAAATAGGGAGAGCCGAAATGACAGACGACGCAGTTCGAAAGATTGCATGCGCAGTGAGGGGCGGATGGGTTTCTGGGTTGGTGGTGCTGAATATGAATGAGAATTTTGCGGTCGGCCCAGATTCGTGGAAGTATCTGATGGAAGGAATAGATGAGAGCGAAATTGGATTACCGTATCTGAAAAGCATCGGGATGAAGAGTACGTCAGTCACTGTGGTGGGCGGGTCGGTGGTGGCTGTTCTTACTTCCGGTAAGCTTGTTTGGAAGATTTTTCGGTCGTTGGATCGTTTCTGTTGGATGCCGAAGGTCTGCACGCTCTGTGCGCTGTAGTGCGGGGAAGGAGGGGCACTGGAAAGTTTCCTGCTCGCATGAAGGAAATCGGGTTTGCTCTCTCGACATCAGGAATGGAAGTTGATGAATTGATTACGGCCATTGCAGAAAGCAAAAAGGGCCTACCTTCCTGTATTCAGTCGTTGAGTCTCAGTGGGAGTCGAATGAGAGAGGAGTCACTGGCTGCACTCGCTGCCTGTGGATCGGGGAAGCTGTCGAGCTTAGAGTACCTGCATTTGCTTGACTGCGACATCGACGATGTGATGCTGAAGAGGCTGGGGGAGATTTTTGCTGCCAGTAGCGACTCCAACCTGAAAGGTTTGGATCTCCAAATGAACAGAATCACCCCAGAGGGATTGTCGTCCTTCTTCGACATCCTCACAACAGAGTCTTTGGCAAATGTAGTAAAAATACACTTGGGTGGGCAGAGAGACAAGATACGGTTGGGAGAAAAAGGGGTGGGGGAGTGCGGGTCCAGCGCTAGGTCCAGCGTTTGCGATCCAACACTTACGATTGCTTCTGTTTTGAAAGCCGCTCATCATCAAGGGAAGCTGCCCAGGCTCCAAATTTCTGCCTATGGCAGTCGGCACTTTTAGAAAACTCTTTCCGCATTTAGACTGACACGATGAATACAGTACTCAATCCGAGGGTCGACCAAGTATTCCCGTTGTTTTGATTTTTCTAGTGATGTTTTTTACTCTACATATTATTTCTATATTCTTGTACAAAATCTAAATTTCAGTGTCGATTCCGTATTACAGCTGAATCATCACCGAATTTTTGAATAACTGGCATTGATGATGTGTTGTTTGCTACAGTTTGGATAGTTGTTTGGGAACCTACAGTATGTTTAACCATAACTTTAGTGTTGTTATTTCAATTTTCAAGTTAATTTTTGCTAGAGTTGTCAAATGTCATTAGTGCCGTGTGTCGACACTTTCAGTTACTAAAGTGTCGACACTAACACTTATAATGACTCTTTTAAGCAAAGACAGTATTTTTACTAGTATGCAGTAAGTTTTTTGTACCGACCATTCCCAACTGTGCATATGGCTCGTTAAAAACCTAATAAAACGTCTTATCAGTTTCAATTTTTGCTTATATTTGCTTACCATATTCAAAAATTAATGAATAATTATAATTTTAAGGTTTATAGGTAGTAAGAGGTTTGATTTAAGCTCACTTAATAAACTTTTTGCCTTATCATTGTCTCAAAAATTCAAGCACAAGGTGAGAATAAATGAAAAAAAGTAAGTTTTGACACTGTACTAAAACATAAATGTCATTAACACTTAGTGTCATTCCAAGCTCAAGTGTCGACACTGACATTTATCGATCGCCTATAACATTTAACAACTCTAAAATTTTTTGCATTATTTAACTTCATTCATTCACTGTGCTATGCACTACTTAAGAACAGCTAAAAAGAAAATAGAAATTAAATGTGGTTTAAAGTAATACTGAGTAAAAGAGAATCGTGTGCATCACTCGCCTTCATGACCTAATGGTACGTTAGCATACAACACTAACAAGCAAGAGGTAATAGGTTCAAGCCTCGCTACCTCCTTTTTAAGAATCAAAGAAAGAAGATGCAGGACGTTAACGTCTTGTATCATACAGATGTTGGCCTGTTGCAATTTGTTCGAAATCAGATGAAAGACTTCCAAAAGACTTGCTAAAAGACTACAATAAAATCAGAACGATCGTCGAATCACAAGAAATCTCCATGCTTCTGATACGGATCAAGTCTATCATTAGGGATCGACCTGAACGGTGTCAGGCTGAACCACTCCAGCGACATCAAGCCTTGAAGCCCCTTGAACCTCTGCAAGCACTTACCAGCGCTAACCCCTCTAAGTAGACCTTAACAACTGACAAGATCATTTATTAAAACGTCAATTCTAACGTCAATCTAGCTATTTTTATGTACTAATTCTATGACATCTACTAAGGTCAGACTTCAAATACGTGACTGTGCGTCTTCTTCTAAGTTTTCAGTTAACTAGGACTACGTGCAATTCATTAAATTGAACAATTAACCGTAAACAACAATTAAATTGCTATTAGATATTCACTTTTAAGTTTGTTCATCACTGGCCTAGTCGTTATCAATGCATGCCACAGTTTAAGAAATTATAACAATACGTTGTTTTAAATTGGCAATTGCAATTTTAATTGTATGCATGACAATTAAGTTAAATTAATACATGCGTTTATATTAATTCATAATTTTTTTAAATGATTAATTTATAATTTTACATGAAATATATATAAATAAACCAAAAAATGCGTTGCGTTGCTGCATGCAGTAGCACACGGAGACTACTTAAAACGTAACTCAAAATAAAGAAAACTTTTTTTTTACTGTGTATTTCTAGGTACAAATCATAATGACCCTATTAGTGAGCGCATGCACAACAAATCTTCGACATATTTTTTACAACAGACAAAGAATAGTTCAAAAAGACAAGCTGGTCTTGAAGTGAGTTTAAACTCCTTTTCTCTTAGCCCTCTGAAGGAGATGAAAGTGTGAAAGAAGTCACTTGAATTGAAGGGTCACGGTGTATCGTTCAATGAAAGTTCTTCCGCTAGTTCCTGTGCGACCTCATCTTCCAAATCGCCTTCCTCTGCTTCCCCGCCTTCTCCCTCCTCCCCACGTTCGTCTGAGAAAGTCGCAGTATGCGCCAGCAGCAGTTCAACGATCTCTTCGTTTCCCCACGCCTGTGCAACCGTCAATGCAGTTTCAGAGTTCTGCAGAGAGAAACAGGTGGGTGCAGAAAAGCATTTACATGCGCCGGACCAAGACGATCGACGCTGCAGAATTCTATTTTGGCCGCCTTGTACACTGCGGGAGGCCTTGAAAAGCGAAATTCAATGAAATTACAAGCCAAGGTAATCTCTGAATCTTTGTCGAAAGCAAAACCAAAACGCTGCACACTGATTCTGCCTCCCTCATCAAAAGCCCTTCTCACCTGAGTCATTACGAGCGCGTCTGCGCCCTTCTTGAGGAGAAGCTGCAGAACTCCCCGACGGTCGTGCTGTGCGGCCAGGAAGAGGGCTGTGCGCCCAGTCTGCAGGGAGGCCCAAGAATATGTATGCGCGTGAACATCGATACATTCCCATTCCACATGATGACGGAGGTCGGAGCCATGAAACACTCCATTCGGAGGTTAAGAATCTAACGGCGGGAGGAAAGTTGCCAGTCTGCAGGCTCGAAGGGCCGCGAAACTGTGGAACAGACGCATTTGCACTTTCATCGTTTCACTGCGCATTCAGGAGACGAAAGAGAGAGAGAGAGAGAGAGAGAGAGAGAGAGAGAGAAACAGGCAAGAGACAGACAGACAGAGAGGCCCCTCGATACAGAGAATGAAAGGATTTTTGGACAGCTAGAGGAAAGCAGAGAAGGGACGTCCGTAGAATGATGCATGCAAAAAAGCCAACCGACACTTACCAAACCAGTAAAGAGACAGGCAGACCAAGGAGAGGACTCAGCCATTTCTTCTCATGTATTCATATCGAGGGACACAGACGGACTGACTCACGGCGTCTGTCCTGTCAATCTCTGCCCCTCTCTCGAGGAGCACCTCGACCATGTCCTTGTATCCTCTGAAGGCGGCAGCATGGAGAGGAGTCAGTCCGTTCTGCAATTCAGAGACAGAAGAAGAGACCGAAGTGATTCTTGACAACATGTTGGGACACCCTTCTAACACCGAATTTTTTCTCTTCATTTGGCTTCTTTCCTGTACCGATCCAAAGAGCTCTTCTGAAACAAACGATAATTGGAGAAAGGGTACTAGATCCCCCCACCCCTTTCATCCATTGTGAATCCTTGGACGCTTCCCGACTGACTGACTGACTGACTGACTGACTGACGGACGAACCCGATCGGCTGTGTTCACGCTTGCCCCCCTGTCAAGAAGGAGACGGACGGACTCCAAGCTGCACCTCTGACAGGCTCCCAAGAGGGCAGTGAGGCCCTCCTGTGGGTAGACACACACAGAGATGCAAAAGGGTCAAATGTTTCCTTAGTTTTCGGGAGAAACTCCCATTAGCAGAGCAGGCTCTGTCGATAGCAGATTCCTCCTCTGGTCAGCTTGCAAGAGTGCATCGAATATTCAAACGAGCACCGATAATGCTTGCTCATTATATCGATGCAGGAGTCTTGCGTGTTCGCAAACAAAGAGAGAGGGGAAAGAATCAGACAGAGAAATGGGTAAGAAAAAAAAGAAGCAAAAAACTATCACGTCCCGCAGACTGGGTGAGACTTCGAGAGATTTAAAAAGAAAAAAAACCTTCCATGGACCGATCAAACCAGGTGTATCTCAAGTAAGTGAAAAACATCCGTGCATCGAAATAGATTAGAAGCACACTGGAATACAAAGCAGAGATACCCCCCCGTACCTTTGAGGATGCATTGACGTCTGCCCCTGCATCCAACAACGCCTGTATGATGTTTTGCTCTGCTGAGGTCTCGGTCATGGTGAGAAATGCGGGGGTAAACAAGGAACCTCGGCAGGTCGTGACTACCAGAGGAGTCTGTTCGTCCTGCGGGGAGAAGGAGGGGGGAGAAGTTCGTCCTGCGGGGAGAAGGCAGGAGAGCTGAAGAGTACCATGTTTGTTCGTCATGATTCTTCCATAGTTCCCAGCAGTGATGTATCTTCTGACATTCGTGCATGTTGCATTTCCTTCCGTCATTCGCTCGTTCGTTCGTTTGTTTGTTTGCTTCTTTCTTTCTTTCTTTCTTTCTTTCTTGTATTTTCTTTCTTGCGGGTCTCTTGCTTTCTTTTGCCCTCTCTTCTCTTTCAGTGACCGAGCAATTGATCTGTTTACGCAGAACTTCAAAAGAAAGGACCACCGTTTCTCCCCTTTTTTCCCGCCCTTCAAACGATCCCTTTTTTGAACTGCCATCTCGTTTCTGATCTCACTGGCAGAGAATGCAACTTCTGCTTTTCGTTCGAAAAGATGCACTCTTCTCCTGGTCAATCCACACCCAAACAAACCCATCTTCCGTACGGACAGGATGCAGCGCATGTATGCACAAAAAAGGGACACATCGTCTCTTCCAGTCTATGTTGTCTGATTCCGTAGCATCTTGCAGGGGCGTAAGCTTCGTTCAGTCAAAGGGGAAGTGGGTGACGCTTTTCTCTTCTTCACTCGTTGGTTGGTTGGTTTGTATTCACACTCATCGTCTTCAGGCTGACGTTATTTTTGGAGTGGACATCGGCCCCCTTTTCCAAGAGAAGGGTGACGATCTCCGTTTTCCTTCTCAAACAGGCGACGGAGAGGGGAGTCTCGCCTTCCTGCAACAATTAAACACACGCACAAACTTACACACGGATACACGCACACACGTACACACATACATGGATAAATCTGCTTCCATTTGTGACTTCAACGGTACTACGACGAATGCGTACTCAGCATTCCGCAGGCTCACACAGATTCCTTTTCCTCTCTCTTTCCCTGCTGATGCGAAGAAAAGGAAGGTGATCTGTGTTCCCACGTCATCTTACGCGCATCTGTATGTGTGGGTTATGTGATGGGGATCGTTTCGCGTTCTGTTGACTTTTCCGAATTTGAACAAGAACATTGAAGAAAGAATTCAGTCCTCCAGGACAGTCGGCACAACGGACTCAGATCAAGCACGGCGGAATGAATCCTGAGGAGAACAGGGATGTTGTTGCCTCATCTGATGGTTGTTGTTTCCTGTACGATGAGAGAGGCCTGACGTACTAACCTCTACTCGTCTGTTGATGTTGGCTCCCTTCTCCAACAGAAGCTCTGCACAGGCCTGGTTTCCGTTTTGGCAACTCACGTAGAGAGGGGAAGCCTGCAGGTGAAAAGGAAGTCAAAGAACTCGATGTAGGGACCTACATACAGAAGTGAAGAAGGCAAGGAAAAAGCAAGAAGAAGGGAGGAGAAGAGAGGACGAGAGTCAAAACCAGGAAGAGACTTGGTGGGAAAGAAAGAAAACCCTGCACTAGATTCAATTCCACGTATGGAGTCCCTGGAATGAATTCTACGACCAACTCTCTTTTGCAACAACACCAAACAAAATATTCAAGAGAACGCGCCTGCCTGTCTCGATACTTGCTCGTAGATTTGGATTGGTCGATGGATGAGGAAATGAATCTAGGCAAGGACTTAGAGGGATCCAACCCAATATGCTGACCGAGTCTGCCCCTTCTATCGATGCGCCTCTGTCAAGCAGAAGAGAGAGAATCTCCAGATGGCCTTTCTGGGCGGCCTTCCAGAGAGGAGTCACTCTGTTCTGCACGAACGCATGCAGTCAGTTTGCTATTTTGATCAGGGCCCTACTCGTCCATAGATAAAAGGAGATATTCTTGGTGATCCAATGCAGTCTTTTTTTTCTGCAAAAAAGTCGGATCTTGTCACCCAGATGACGTCTGCATTTGTTTGGGTCCTTCTTTCTACCTGATTCTGGCACTCAATTGCTCCATCTAGCACGCAAAACAAAACATAACAAAGACCCAACAATTCCCTCCCCGTGCACGTTTATCGGGACTCTATCTATCTCACCCATGCACCCCCCATGCACCTACTTACCTCGTCCACGATATCGATCTCTGCCTCTGCATCGAGGAGAAGGGATACAACCTCTCGGTGGCCGTTCTGGGCACTCACGTACAGAGGAGTCGTGTTCTTCTGCAGACAGACAGGGAGGCAGACAGGATGCGGGAAGATAGACACAATCACAGAGGGTCCCGCTCTGCTCCTATCAAGTTGACTCAAGATAACTGACAACGCTCTCTGTCACCGACCAGCTTTGTATCCAGCTCCCACATTTTCTTTCACCCTCTCGTCATTCAGCCACGGACACGACAAAGGACAACATCGGAACAGAACTGCGAGTGACATCACGACCTACAAGAACGGCAGCGATCCAACGAATATCATACATCGATCCAAAAGAGATCGAATTTCAGCTTTCTTTCTGACCTTGTATCTTGCGTTGCTGTCTGCCTTCTTCTCCAGCAGCAGAGAGACAATCTTCGCGTGGCCCTTCTGAGAGGCAATGAACAGGGCGGTGCCTCCCTCCTGCATGCGTGACTCGATGTGTGTCAAAATGTATCACTTTTTTCAGAATGGTGAAAAATGCCGAAGATGCGACAGCTTAAACGCCCGCGATAATCCATGTACCCTTTCTTTTCCTCTATGCCGGTCTACTCTTTTCTGCTTTTATTCCCTTCCTCCAATTTCACTTCGTTTTGAAGTCCCATGATCTTAAGTTTTCCTACTCCACACTTTTTCGCGCGCATGTGCGTGTACTCTCTCTTAACCGCCCCTTCTCATCTCTTTCTCTCCCTGCCTGCATCCGCGCGGACATTGGTGTACAGCGAGCCCTTTGCTTCCTCACACACCTACTGACTCACGTTGTCTGCAGCGTTCACCTCTGCTCCTGCCTCCAGCAGGACAGAAACCGTCTCTTCATTCCCAGACGAGGCCCCCGCAATCAGTGCACTCCAGCCGTTCTGCGGAGGAGGAGAGCACACACACACACGTACATAGTTGAGGGGCTCCTGAGGTCCCTGCTGCGCACGGAAGAAGACCAAAAAGCCCGACCGACACAGTTTGAATCTCCCCCCTCCTTTCCGCTTCCCTTTCAAGTTTCCCCACTTCAATTGTTCGTGAAAGGCGGCCAGGCCCACAGAAATACACAGACCCCAATATATCCACACACGTGTATCTATCGGATGTGCCAACCCTGACACCCGTACCTTTCTCTTGACGTTCACGTTAGCCCCTCTCCCAAGAAGGAGTTTGACTGCTTCCGGGTGACCCTCAGATGCCGCAATCCACAGGGCAGTCTTGCCATCCTGCGTGCGTCATGGCACCAATGCATGTAAATGTTATCGATCATCGTCTGTCGTAAAGACGTCGCGAAGTAAGACAAAGCTGGATGACATAAAAGACAACGTTCTTCTCTCTCTCTCTCTCTCTCTCTGTGTGTGTGTGTGTGTGTGTGAGTGTGCGTTTTGGGACCATCTGAACTCAACTCAAAGCGTTTTCAAGGAGACGGATCTGTGAATAGGGGAGCGTGTGGAAAGAACGGTTGCTTTTTTGGAGGCAAACTGAGAGAGAAGCACTGCGGGTGAATAGTATCGATGAGAAGTCCTTCGGCCGCCTTTATTCTCTCTCTTTTTTGACGACCACGAGTGTGACTGAATTTGTGACCTTTCTACAACGCGGCAATCGAGACGGAGCTTCATTTGAACGCCTCCACGGAGAAGATTCTCTTACCTCATGTACATTAATTTGGGCAGGCTCAGAGAGCATACAGGCAACGTATCCTAGGGCACTGCGTCCACATTCTGTCGGGGAAGACCACTGTGAGTCTAAAAAAAGAAAGAAACCGTTTTCAAACGCAGAAAAAAAACAAAATCATAAAGCGGCTGACGACGTTTGGAGCTTCCATTTCTGCCCCTTTCTCTAGGAGAAGAGTCATCGTCTCAAGATGGCCGTGAGAGGAGCTCACATACAGGGGCGTCATTTCTCTCTGCAAAGCAATCATGCAAAGGCGGCAGAGCAAATGCATGCAGAAATGCCTCAATTCCTGAAGGCTGCCGGAGGGCAGACTCAAGGTCTTTCATGTTGGGAGGCAATCAGGGCACGTAAGAAGAAATTGAAGACATAGGAATTCATGAAACGGGCCTTATTGCCATGGAGACTCTAAAGTGGAAGTGGCTGAATCGACTGGTTTGCTGCGAACAATTGACTGTGAAACCATGTCGCATTTCGCCGTCCGCGCGTCTCTCTGCCTGCCTGCCTGCCTGCCTTCGTGCTTCTCTCTCTCTCTCTCTCTCCCTCCCTAGGCACCCCTCCCTGAGACCGCCTGCCTGCCTGCCTGACGTTGTCTGCTCTCTCGATTTGTGCCCCATTTTCCAGAAGGAGAGAGACGATCTTGGTGTGACCCTTCTGTGCGGCCTTCCAGAGAGGGGTCACCCCACCCTGAAGAAAAAAGGGAAGGCAGCAACACGTGAGGAAAGGAAAATGAGTTGCTGCTCCAATTTTGGCATTGGAAGATTTCTACAGTGCCAAAATGGATGCTTCATCGTTCTCCCAAGATTCTTCTGTGTGTTTCCTCGTATTTGTCCCTCTCATGTTGTTTTCACGGAATGACAAAATTCTCATTCGGCCCCCCAGAGGCGCGCAATAGGTGTCCTATGACACGACACTGATGGATTCACGCGTCTGTTCATCGGCTTGCAGTCTTATGTACGTCCAAGGATCAATCACCAGCGCGGTAGAAAGAAAACGAAAAACAGCCAAAATGGTCGGAGGCAAATCAGCAAGCAAAAGCGGCGAACAATTTTTTTGTAACTACTTCTGATCCTCATTTTGAGGATCCTGACTGACTGACATCATCAGCGATTTCCGTGTCTGCTTTCCTCTTCAAGAGAACGGCCACAGTCTCGGGGAAACCGTTTTGGGAGCACACAAACAGTGGAGTGCTGTTGCGCTGCATTGAGGGAGAGTACAACGGAGTGCGATGTGAATAAAGTGAGAGAAGGAAGTAGAAAAAGATGATTTTCCTGCAGGAGATTGCTCGAAAAAGTAGGTACCCGAATTGATCATTTTAGGAATGGGCAAATAAATTCAGCGAAGGAAGGAAGAAAAAGAGGACGGAGAGGGCGAAGGAAAGAAGAAAGAAACAAAGAAACAAAGAAAGAAAGACAGAAAGGAAGGAAGGAAAGAGACAAAAAAATGAAAAGCTTTGAAGTGAGTATATGAACAAATGAATGCAAGGACGTCATCCTTCCAGCTTCCAACCAAACAAGCGTGCGTCTTTAATTGGGAGGACATCTTCAATTCCTTTGCACCCCCAACACCTGCCCACCCACCGACCCAGTCTGCTCTGTTCATGTCTGCCCCCCTGTCCAGGAGTAGTGTGACGATTTCTGTGTGTCCCTTCTGAGCCGCCTTCCAGAGAGGACTGACACCGTTCTGCAGTAGAGCATCCATCCAGACACACACACACACACACACACACACACACAGAGAGAGAGAGAGAGAGAGAGAGAGATGACGAAAGATGCGCGCATAGGGAGAAAGTCTTCCGCAAGTGGCCTAGAAATCTGGCAAGGCAGTGCACTTTACGCCTAAATGAGTTCACCAAACAGAGCACAAAGGACAGATATAGTCAAACCCAAAACACCACTTAGGAAGGAAAGTCGTCTCTCGACAGTCCGCAGGAACCGTCTCCCCCCCCCCTTCCCACACACACCACATTTGAGACCCGCATTCACAAGCACACACAGACACAGACACAGGGACATATGTATTCTCACGGACACACGAACTGATCGACGGACATCATTTGCTGCCTCGATATTGGCTCCATTGTCGAGGAGCACCTCCACGACAGCTTTGTGGCCGTTCTGACAGCTCACGTACAGAGGAGTGGTCAGGCGCTGCAGGCATGCAATCACACATGGACACGCCATGTGACCAGATACACGTATACTAACCAGCATATGAACAGTGTGAGAAGCACTATATGAACAGGAAAGTCGCAGAGAGAAAAAACAATTGCGCGGAGAAGAAAACGAAACGATTATACAGCGGGAAACAGTAATGTTGCCTCAAATAAACAGCAAAAGCAGGAGAGGTAGAAGAGGAAAGAAAACCGATCAGAAGGCAGAAGAGAAAACCTCAGAGAGAAAACAACTGACTTACCTGATAGAGACAGTCTACCAATGCTCCCCTCTTCAGGAGAACTGACACAACCTCCGTGTGACCTTTCTGGGAGGAGATAAACAAAGAAGTGCCTCCATCATCGTCTGTGGCGTTCACCTCTGCTCCTTTGTCCAAGAGCAGATTCACTAGAGCAACAGACCCCCTTGAAGATGCAACAACCAGAGGGGTCCACCCTGTCCCCCCCTTTCTCTTGGCGTTGCAATTGGCCCCCCTGCCAAGAAGGTAAGAAGCTAGACTCACGTTTCCATTCTCACAACACCTCCAGAGGGGTGTCTTACCGTCCGATCCTACGCTTTCTATGTCTGCCCCTCTGTCAAGGAGAGTGGAAACAATACACTGGAGACCCAGGTCTGAGGCCTTCCATAGGGGTGTGTGGAGAGATTCGTTCTTTCCACGCTCCCGACCATTTATATCTGCTCCGAAACGAAGGAGGAGAAGGAGAGCGCCCATATGACCTCTTCGTGCAGCCAGGAAGAGAGACGGCTCTCCGTCAACAAGACCACTAACGTCGGCCCCTAGTCTGAGGAGAAGATGAACGTCTCCATAAGCTTTCTCTATCGCGTTCTTTTTCTCCCTATCCGTTTTCTTTGCCTTCTTTTGCTTTGACCTGCTTTCTTTTGGACGCTCCTTCTTTATCTCCTTGGAGTCCGTCTTCTTTTTTGGTCTCTCTTCTTTGCTCATTCTGTCGTCCTTTTCGCTGGCCTTTGCCTTTTCTCCTTCGTCCTCCTTTTCGCTGGCCTTTTCTTTTTCTCCGTGCCCTTCTTCCTGTCTGTCCTTTCCCTCTTTGGTCTCCTTCTGTGAGTCCGCAACGACTTCCTTCTCTTTCCCCTTTGTTGTGTCTATCAACTCCCGTACAGAGACTCGAAGGGTCTCGGCCGATATCGGAACAAAAGGGCAAATATTTCGGAGGATCATTCGGGTAAGACTCATTCGTGCATTCATCTCCGCTTTCTTTTTCAAGTGCTTGACGTCCAACTTTCCCTCTGCAATCTCTTCTGGAGATTCTTCTTTTTCTCCGTCCTTAGTCAGAAACTCCCTCTTTGGCTCTTTGGTATTCCCCTCCTGGACCTCTTCCACCTTGGTGTCTGGTGAAGGCGATTCCTCTCCTTCGGTTTTTTGGGAGGAAGGCGATGCGGTGGTTTGAACTGACTCCGTCTCTTTCTCTTCCTTCCCCTCTCCTCCCGTCTCTGCAATTCTCTCCCTTCCTCCTGCTTGTGCCTCGGACACCTCGATTCTCATAGGAGTGTCCCCTCCTCCCTCTCCCGCCACAGGAAGAGAAAGAAGGAGAGAGAGCGAAGCCTGCTGATGCCCCTCGCTCTCTTCCTGCGTTTCCTTACCGGAGTTGTGTGCCTCCCGCTGCATACATTGATTGATCCATTCATTGATTGGGCCAGCCATTCACACTTCATTCATGAAGTCAGTGCGCCAGTGGGCACATAGAAAAGGCGACAGAAGGAAAACGTGGATTGATGTCTTTTCACAGGTGTGCTCTCTGACGAGGCAGCTCTGCTTGTGTGCACTGGGCGGAATGATGGACAAGAAGAAAAAATGAGTGAATTCACGAAAGATTGTAGACTTGGATGCACCAATATGTATTGCACGCGCCGGGGAATGCGGGTGCAGAGGAGCCCTTCAGTTGGCCTCGATCAGACCTGTGTATATGGCGACTGTGCAGGTAGGGAGGTGACTGTACGTGCATCAAATCGGGAACAAATGGGTTGAACACTAAGGTGACCAGAAGCGAGCGGCAAACAACGCTTACCGAAAGAGCGTTGCTGGAGTCCCTGGGAGCGGACGATGAGTCTGTCTGGTCTTTGGAAGACGAGGAGGGTAATGATGAGGAAGCAGAAGAAGTAAAGCAGATTTTCGTTTGGTCCTCCTTCTCTGGAGTTTTCTCCTTTTGGGCCTTCAGAAGGATCTCAAGATTCCACGAGCAGACCTTCGTGTCTCCTTTCTCTTCACCCTCCTCCTTCGGCTTCGGTTCCTTGAAAGGTTCCGCAAAGGCTTCTCCTGTGTCATCAACGTCCTGTCTCACTGAGTTCTTCTTGTCTCTTCCTGTTGCCGTGTCTACAGCGACCAGGAGGCCAGAGACACTGGGTTCTTCTTCTTTCTGGGACTTCAACAGAATGATCTCGCCTTTCTCGTCCCGCAACTCGTTCTCCCCCTGGACAAGGACATTTTTTCCTTCAGTATTCATCAGTACTTTGACGCTCTCATTTACTCTGTGGAGTTCTTCCATACTTTTTGACATCCTCAGCCGGTCTACTGCAGAAGAAGGGATTGAATCGAGCAAACAACACCAAACGTGCACTTCGCCATCCACCTTCCATTCTCCCTTCTTCCAGTCCATCACATGTAGACCGGGAGGGTAATCTTTCACGTGTACCTGAAAGCCTCGGCCTTCTCCTTTTAGCACACAACCTTGAACCCAGTCGACCGACATCTTTCGCTGACACACGTTGGCCGAAATCAATCGAGATCGTATATAAATGTATTATAATATCTAGAAATGGGTTTTGGTATATGTGTGTCTGTTGCTTGGCAACTTAATTCTTCAGCAAAAAGGAACGAGTTGCCTGGAAAAATCAGAATCGGGCCCTCTCCTCTCTTTCCCTGCGAGATCCTCTTCTTTCTTTTCGTGAATAAAAGTACCCGTCGCCCTTTCAGCACTGGTAAACAATGGTAAACACACTCAGAAGCTGCTGACACTCTCAAATTAAATATATAAGACGTCCATCTGCATATGTATTGCATCTTTGGTATGCGTTGAGGCGCCTCAATTTAATGGCCCCGGAAAGCGAAGCGGGGGGCACTTACCAAATTGTATAATTTTCTGGCATGCTTTCCGGGGCCGTTCGCGGGATGGAATCGGGCGGGGGGCAAGCATCAGATCTACGTGGGCATGCATCGCGAGGCAAGCATCACGCCGGGGTCCATGCATGTTACAGTGGCACCGATATATGCATGCATGCATGCATGCATGCATGCATATATACCATAAACATCAAACCGTCGATTGTTACAGCAAGCTCCACCGAAGTTAGTTCACCGTGCGCACAAATCGGACTAGCGGGTGAAGGGGCAGCGCCGGGCAATCAGTAGAGCCAGTGCTTGAAAAAGCACGGACACAAGGGTTAGACGTCAGACCGTCCGCTATGGCGTCACCCACGCCCTGAGGTTTCATGAAAAAAGAATTAATTCGGAAATATAGAAGCATACATGTATGCAAGTCAATACATGGAAAGAATAAGATTGATTAAGATTGAAACAAAACAATATAAAAGGAATAAGGAGGTCTGATAGACAGATTCCTCCACGTACGTTAAGCTTGATAAGTGAAGTTGTATGGTAAGTCCTCACTTTAGTTCCTAAGAGCGTAACATTGATCAAACTGACAGAGAGACTTTTCTCCCCAGCTGGCTAGCTGTATACCTACCCTCCTTTGCATACCCACCTCTGATACCCACTTGCATTCCACTCGTGAAGGGTCCTGCTGAATTCCATTGAGCCTACTAAATTTTTTATCTTCGCGAAGGGAGCCTGCTGAATGGGGGCAACGGACCCCGGTATGCAAAGGCAGCTGTGGCGCTGTGGTGGGCCATGACTCGTATATTTCTCCCATTTTCTCCCAGGCAGTTTCATGTGCCGCAAAAAAATTTTTCGCGCCTGCGGCGCGCACAAATTTTCTCCCATAGCACGTAGAAATTTCCTCCCAGCCCCGCGCGGGCCGCGGGCGCGGGACGCGCACCTGCATGCATCTGACGCAAGCAAGCTTGCGAACGGCCCCGGAAAGTAAGAAAAATGATAACTGCACGATTGACGCACGCCGACCAGTCGACCACCCCCCCCCCCCCCCC
>JAHBMJ010003139.1:58527-81027 GCA_018398765.1 Chromera velia
GAAGAATAGAACTAGAATTGGAGTTGAATATATCTTTTAATTATTCACTCAGTGTTATTGAAGTCAGTGAAGGTCGGTTCAGATCGCTTCAAGTCAATTCTTCCAGAAGGTAAGTCAACTCGATTTGGGATTCAATTCTGTTACTCCGAGGTCAAGTTTTTAATCGATTCTTTCTTTTCTTTTTTTTCAAAGTTGCATTTTATGCTTGTTTCCTGCAAAGGTTGCCAATTGTGAAAGTGTATCAATTGTGTAAGTGTATCATGTTTGACAGACTTTCATTTTTGAAAGTGTATCAAGTTTGACATACTTTGCCTTAACCGATACAGAACCGATTAATCGGCTTTGTATCGGTGTATCATCAGACTCATTGCTTGACCTTCTATCAATCTATTTTCCGTCTTTCTTATTAACTCTATTGCTTTTTTTTTACTCAAGCTTTTTAACCTTATTTCTTTTATCAGCTTTCTGATATCGTCTGACTTATTTCTTTTATACCGAGTGTTTAATTCATTTCCATCCATTCTCTACCAATCTTCCATCAAGGTAAACACCCTTTACTGTATATCAGCCCTATAAGACCTTGACTCTTACATTCCGATTGATCTTTCTCCATGACTTCTTAATCTATCATTCCTGTTATTCAATTTAATAACTAAATATTTACTAATAAAATAAGACTAGTCTATATCGTTCTTACTAGCCTTTGATCTAAAAACCTAACTTCATTCTATTGTCTATAACTTTAACAGAACATATCCCTCCTGCCTAAGACGGTTTTCCACAACCGTTTACAAAAAAAAAATGTCTATAAATTCTGTTGGTGTTTACTACAAATTGTGTTGACATTTTAATGCTTTGCTGGCTAAATATTTACTAATAAAATAAGACTAGTCTATATCGTTCTTACTAGCCTTTGATCTAAAAACCTAACTTCATTCTATTGTCTATAACTTTAACAGAACATATCCCTCCTGCCTAAGACGGTTTTCCACAACCGTTTACTTTTTTTTTTTTTACTATAAATTCTGTTGGTGTTTACTACAAATTGTGTTGACATTTTAATGCTTTGCTGGGGAAGATCTGCGAAAATCTGACAGCAAACCATAACTTCTTTCAATTAACAGAACAGTGAATCCCCTTCTAGCACCCTAAGGCTCCTTCCAACAAATCGCGACTCTTCTTTTAACAGAACATATCCCTCCCTGTTGCTGCCTCCTTTCCAAACTCAAGGGAGGCACCTCATACAAAAAATTATGAAAAGATCTCTATTTTTTCTTTTCTCCTTTCCTTCTTTCCTGACGATTTTTTTTTTTTTAATGCATACCCTCAAATGCAAAGTTTTCTCTTCATCATAACCCTTCATTTGATCAACAAGGCCTTCCTTCTGAACAACAAAATGTATGACAATCAACCTTCTCTTTCCTTCTACATTTTTCTTCACACAGACTCAGAGTGAGTAAGATTAATCATATCCACCCCATTGTTCTCACAGTTGACTTCTCTGAGAATAACACAATCCGACTGTGTGTCAGAATCTCTAGAGTCTGTGGGTGCCACCTGACCCATGTCCTCTTGTTGAGCTTCTCTCTGGGAGCTGCCGGGAATCAACGTTGGGCTGAACCTTGGAACCTAGTCTCCGGCTGCAGGTGAAGGCATCATACCCAGTGTCTGCTGCTCATATTCTCCAAAAGGAGGGTCAATCGACGGAAGTCCGGGGCTGAGAGGTCTGGGGCTTGAAGTTCGTGACATGGGACTGTGAAATCTGTGGCAAAACTGACTGGGACTGTGGGACATTGGGCTGTGGGGCCTTGAGCCGAAGGGAAAGGGGCTGTGGAACCTTCCTAGACTATCAGGTGGGAAGGGAAGAGGACTAAGCCTCAATATGTCTTGTCTGTCATTCCTGTTGTTCTGTGGTGAAAGGGGGAACGACTCAGTTAGGTAGGATGCACCTTGGACTGCTGCCTCTATCCGTTCATCCTCTTCATCACTTGCAAGCGGAAAGGTGGGAGAGTGAAAAAACCAATTTGGCAGTTGTCTGTCGGTCTGTTCCAATGAAGCAGCACCCATGATGTTGTTGTATGCAGGTCCGCTGAGAAAATCTGCTGCCTCTCCCATGCATTGTCTTTTCCTGCTGGACGAGCTAGGATGAGTGTCTGTCCCATCGGTAAAAGGCATTCCGTCAATCCTGGGTTCTTTTTGTCCTCTTGGGGAATTGTTAATGGACTGCAGTGGATCTGAAATCGGGAAGGCCGGTGGCAGCCGTTCGAATGGATACTCCATGTTCGGAAGGGTTCCATTCCGAATATTCGCTACCATTATTTTATGGACTGGAAACCCGTATCTTCCATTATCTACTTGGAAGAGCTCTGCGGGCGAAAATGCTGCTAACCGGATTGACGTTCCTTGTTTGAAAGGACCTTGCCACACATGCAGCCCTTGCATACATGCGTCTTCGTATGTTAATTCTGGAATTATTAAAAACTCCCTCGAGGTGAAAGTGCTGTGCCATCCTTCTTCTAACGGGACAAAAAAAGGATCTATGTATGCCGCATGAGCAGTCGCAAGATTCCATGCTGCTATTGGATATTTTACATTGGAGTCTGGGTTCCAAGGTTGTAGGATTACTCTCATAATTTTCACTGCGCCAATGCCAAAGTATTTGGTGATTCCTGCCATAGACTCTAAGAATCCAATTGTCTTAACGACCCCTCTCCCCAAATTAATCTCATACTCCGTCCACATTCGTTTCTTTTTGTATTCCTCATGATATCTGCGGAAGTCTTTCTCGTGGCGGAGGCGACAATTCCTAATTGCTTTGAACGTGGCATCCCATGATTCCGGACAGGCCACTGCCATAATAGAGAATGTGAGAGCCAGCACAGCGATATCGTTCATCCAGGAGTGGTAGAGCAGGATGGCTGCTCCTGGGAGACCCGCTTCCCTGATCAGCATTCTCATCGTCAGGGCGAAAACCTTCGTGGCAAATTTCCACCACTGCGCCATATGTAACCCTGCAGGACCATGGGCTGTCCCGATTGGGATGCCATGGTTTTTATAGGCCTCAAATCTCTGATGTAACTCCGCCCTTTGATCTAGTATGAAGTTGTAGGTGTCTTCACCCAGTCCTTTGCGTATCTCTTGTCTGCTAGCCTGTTTGGCTTGGTCTATAGATCTCCGTGCGTAGCTTGAGAGAGACTCTGTCGGGGGCCGTGGAGCAGAGCTGGGAGAAGTTTCCGTATTCTTGTCTTCCATTCTCTCGATGCCTTTGTACAGCTGAACAACTGTTGTTTCAGAAACTTAAAGGGAAGGCTAAGAGAGAAGAATTAATACAGATGAGAATCTGAAAGGGGAAGGTGTTCGCAACTTTGAGAATGATAGGTGTGAGGGTATGGAATACAGAGGATGGTGCTTGTGTTCTTGAACTTGACAATCATTTACTGAGTTGATAGTTGCGCAACACCATACATCTGTCAAAGTATATTCAATTTCGAACCTTTTCAAATTTGACAGACTTTCAAATTTGTTAGACTTTGCATAATTTGTCTACCGGGGACGCGGCTTCATGCATGCAGATTTGTTTTCCGGGGCCGCGTCGAGCCTGCCTCAAAAACGATGAAAAAACATGCATGTATATATATATATATATATATACATGTAAAGATCCGTCTATCTTTTAAGAGGGAACTGACCTTAATGATCAATAGTACAGCTAACTTGAATCACTTCTTCTTATGATGTCACTCCTTGATAAGTTTTTCACTTACTTGAGGTCATCTCTCGAGTCTTCTCCTTGAGTATGGTTTGAGCGAAAAGAATGTTTATCTCCGTATAGTTCCCTGGGACTGCGTTTACTACGATCTGTATATATACAATCGATCTCTTTACTTGAATCTAGAAGTATGAGTCTCACTTGCCCTAAGCATTGCTTTGTATGTCACGTTGGGTGGCCAGCCCTCCGCATCCAAACAAGGCTTATGACGCTTGGAGAAACAAGCTGACCGCTATCCCGGTGTTTGGCCCGAGTCTGAAGGTTGGTTTGTGTTTCTCTATTCTTTTATCTTCCTCTATGTTTCCAAGTTTGTGACGTCGCCCATGTGCCTCTCATTCATACATCGTGCATATATTTCCAGCGCTGTGGGCTTGCAATCATATCGCTTCCTGCCCGGTGAGGGGCTATATCAGAGCCCACGACGCAATTTATGCTCCTGCCTCCACCTCTCTCACCATGCTGATTTTTGCCATGCCCCTAACAAGGCTCCTGACCTTTATACAGAGAGGTTGATCGTATAATCTTTCATGAATTTGATCCGAATACTCATAGTCTCTCCGGACTATATAATGTACAGACTGTATGGGTCTTTGAATTTTATTAATTACTTTATGGTTCATTACGAATGAGTCAATCATTCCATGCAGGTCTCTAATCCCCTTGACGCCGGTACCTCTCTCTGTTAGTTACTTCTTGCCTCTGTCTGATGGTCTCCTGGAACCGGGGCAATATCTCATTTCTAACGACACGTAGCCTGCGAAATGAGTAAGAAGAAGGAACGAAGCATTCCACTTGTCCTTCTACATGGCAAAGGGCCTTCCAGCTACGATGCCCGGGCATTTCTGGCCTCACCAGCTCCAGGATCCCAGTTGCACCTCTCTTGCATGCATAATCAATCATTCATCTTGCTCTCTTTCATATCTGCCTCCCTATTGTCAGAAGATGCTTTCTTTGAATTATTTTAGACTCAAACAACGCTTCCTCTACCTTTTATTCTTCTCTTATCAAGTTTGCCCTCAATCATTCCCAAGGCAGTCTCTTTTCTTCCACAACGATGTCTTCTTCATCCAAATTTTCATGCAGGAGCCAGTCTTCCATTCCATGCAATAACCATGCATGGTTCCTTCCTACATAAAGGTCAGTCTCCCTTCGTCTCCCTTTCCATTTATACAATCCACAATTCTTTTTCTCAGTTCTCTATGCAGATATCCGTCTCCCTTTCTATCCATACAACCATATTTCTTCTTTCTATCCATCTTTTCATGCGGAGGTCAACTTCTTTCTTCCATTCATACAATCACAATTCCGCCTTTCATCCTTTATGCAGAATTGATTCTTCTCCTTCCGTTTGTGCAACTATAGTTCCTCCTTTTCTCTCATCATACAGAAGCCAGTTTCTCCTTTCACTCAGATGGTGTTCTCTTCCCCACTCACGTGTGCAACGGCATCTCGCGGTGTCTCGTCTCTTCTTTCATTCAGGCAACGTTCTCTCTTTCCATTCATATGTGCGATGACGTCTCGTCTCTTCTTTCATTCAGTCAGCGCTCTCTCTTTCCATTCACATATGCGATGATGTCTCGTCTCTTCTTTCATTCAGTCAGCGCTATCTTTTTCCATTCACATGTGCGATAATGTCTCGTCTCTTCTTTCATTTAGTCAGCGCTCTCTCTTTCCATTCACATATGCGACGATGCCTCGTCTCTTCTTTCATTCAGTCAGCGCTCTCTCTCTTCACTCTTCTCCCCGCCCCATTATTGTCCCTCGATTTTCCTCAGGTATTCTTCAACCAATTTGGGACACTAGAGGTCATCTTCTATCTCCTAGGTGAGTTCTTCGTATCCTTTCCATTTGAATAGATATTCAAATTTGTCTCCTTTCTTCCTTCTACCACAAATTTTTTTTACTTTGTAATCTCTTCGACTGTCTCTGTCCGCACTGTTTGTCTTTGTTTTCTTCTTTTGAACGGCTGAGTCCGTTTGGTGTCGTTTCCGCGAAGTTTGTTTCATTTCCGTTTCCTCCCTCGCTTCTTCTACCTCAGGCATTTCCTCATCATCCGCAACTTCCACCACTTCTTCTGGTTCTTCATCGATTTCTTCGTACGTCACTTCCATCATGTCGCTTTCATTCAAATTTCGTGAAAGGAAGGGTTTGATTCTTCTTCTATTGACTGTCATCGTTTGCTGTGCCCCCGGTTTACGTAAAACGAAAGTTCCATTGGGTAAACAAGCATTGATCAAGTAAGGCCCCTCAAATAAGTCATTCAATCCTTTTCTGATCCTCTTGTCTTTCCTTGTTCCCTTTTCTAACCAAACGTAATCGCCTTTCTTATAAATCCTTAGTTTGGAAGGATCGTTTTTGAGTTTTCTTCTCATTCTTTGTTCTGCTACTGTTTGGAAAAGTTGTATTCTTTCTTTGTTCTCTTTTCTGACATCCTTCAAAATCTCTACGTAATCTTGCAGAAGGAATTTCTCATCAACAGATAAATCTGCCAACAAACGCGATGGATTGTTGGGTTCTTTACCGAAGATGATCTGGTAGGGGCTCATTCCAATACTCGTTTGATACGTACTGTTATGTGTGAAAGCGGCAAAGGCACAATACGCACTCCAGTCACTCCTTGATTTGGTTATATATTTTGCCATTGAGTTCTTTATGTCTGCATTGATTCTCTCGATTCTTCCTTGTGTTTCTGGAGAATATGCTGTCGCTAGAACTCTGTCTGATCCGATTAAATGACAGATACTTTGAACACCAGATCTAAAAGATTTGCCCCCCTGTCTGACTGCAGGCGCACTGGTATACCATAATGATAAATTAGATTCTGTACAAGTGCTGTTGCGATTGTATCTGCTTTTTGATTTTTCAGTGGAATCAATTCTGCGTACCTAGATGCGAGACAGAGTACAACCAAAATATATTTGTATCCCTCTTTTGTCACCGGAAGGGGACCCACAATATCAAAACTGAAGCTTTCCAGCGGCGCATCTCGAATGATCTGTGGTTTGTACTGTGCTTTCTCTAAATTCCTTCTCCTCATCTGGCATTTTCTGCAGGTACGAACAAACTGTTGCACGTCCGAATACATACTCGGCCAAAAATACTTCTCGGACAACGCCCTGACCACCTTGTGCGTCCCCATGTGTCCCGCTAAAACGTATGAATGTGAATTCTATAAGAGTGCTTCTCTCATTTGTTTTGGTACTGCTAAAAGAAAATGCATGCCTGAGCGGTGTCCATTGGCAGGGGGGAGAAGACGCAGGAGTAGTCCTTGATGCATCAAATACAGAGGGGCTTAAAAGACCAAACGAATCCTTTTATAATAAGAGAGTCCTTCTGGAATTTCTTCTTTTTCCAAATATTCAATCATTTATGACAATTCTGGGTCTTTTGTCTTTGTGCAAATTTTACATCTTCCACTGTGTGTGGTGACACGATTAAAGGTGCGTCAAGAGGTTTTGGTACGTTTGATTCTGGATTTTCTTCTTTTCTTTTCTTTGTTATCGTGTATGCCGCAACCACAACTGAGTCATCTGATTCTGTGTCTGAGTCTTTTTCTTCCATTCGTTTGTAAACGAAACACCTTCTTGTAAGCGCATCTGCATCTGTATTGCTCGTTCTCTTTTTGTGGATGACTCGATAATCGTACCCTGACAGTTTCAGACTCATTCTCATAAGACGGGGGTTAGTGTCTTTCTGTCGGTGAACCCACTGCAAAGCTGCATGATCAGTGTAAATAATGAATTCTCTCCCCCACAGCCACGGCTTAAATTTCTCAACTTCCCATATGCATGCAAGCATTTCGGTCTCACTTACGTGCCAGCATCTTTCTATTGATGTAAGTTTTTTTGACGCATACAAAATCACATATTCACGCCCTTCATTGCCCTCTTGACACAGAATTGCAGAGATGGCAGAGTGTGAAGCGTCATATTTCAAGATGAAGGGAACGTCCCAACGAGGATGGCCAAGCATAGGAGCTGAGGTGAGGATCTGTTTCAATCTGTCAAATGCTTCTTAGTGCGCCGTCTCCCATTTAAAGGGTGTGTTTTTCTTTGTCAGGTCATATAATGGTGCTGCTATTGATGCATATTTCTCTACAAACTTCCTGTAGTACCCCGTTAACCCTAAAAATCCCCTTGTCTCTTTCATAGTCTTGGGAGGAACGGCGTTTTTAATATATTCTATTTTCTCGCCTGAAGGTAAAATACCTGTGAGTGTAATTTTATGGCCCAAATATTGTATTTCCTGTTAAAAGAACGAACATTTGCTGAATGAAATTTTCGTTCCGATATTTTTGAAGCGAGTGAACACAGCGTGAAGGTCGGCGAAGTGATCTTCCATAGACCGAGATGCACAGAGTAAGTCATCCATATTATAATACCCCCATACGCATACATTCATCAATCCAGTAAACAATTGGTCCATGGTTTTCTGCAGCATGGCGAGAGCGGACTGAATGCCACAAGGTACGCAAAAAAACTTGTACGGTCCTTTGTGACAAGAAAATGTAAGTTTTTCTTGATCCTTCTCTCTTACTTTCATTTGATTGAAAGCCGAAGCAAGGTCAATGACTGAGAACCACTTTTTCCCTTGGAGCTGAGTCAGAATGTCATCTATGTGAGGTAAGGGCCAGTTTTTCTTCTTCAGAACAGTGTTTAGACAGCGGTAGTCGACACACAATCTGATTTTATTTCCTGGTCCTTTCTTTTTCATGCAAACGATCGGAGCACTCCAGGAACTGAGGCTTTCTGTGATTACTCTCGACTACAACCAATTATTTATTTGTTCTTCTACCTTTTCTCTGAGCGCATGCGGCACCTGTTTAGGTCCGACGAAAACTGGTTCTTCTGTGTTCGTTTCTATGGCATATTCGATTTCTCCTAATGATCCCGGGTTTCGCTTAGTTGGAAAGAGGGAAGTGAACTCTAATAGTAGAAGCTCCAATCTCTTTTTTTCTTCTGGGTTCAAATTCCTGGCCTTCTCAACCGTCTCCTTGATTTATTTGATCGCTTCTTCTTTTTCTTCTGGAAGAAGTTCGTCCTTTTCTTTTTCTTGTGAATTTTCCGACATAGACATTTGTGCTGCTGATATGTTGCAGTCTTGTCGCACCCTCTTATCCTTTTCTCCACCCTCGTTGTTTTCTGTACAGATGGTTGAAAACGCTTGATTTTCTTCTCCTTCAGTTCCACAAATAGATGCATATGCAAGACGGAGATTAGGAGGGAAAGTGAAAGATCGACATGTAGCATTGATCACAGCAATATGAACACTTCGGTCTTCTATTCTTCCCACGCTGTCATGCAGATAAATCCCCATGGGTGCATATCATCCCAAACTGCCCTCTACATGTACAACACTTCCATTGAGAATCACAGAATCGTCAGGTAGGGAGATAAACACATGAGAGAAAGAGGAAGGAGGGAGAGTTTCTTTTCTTTGAAGGAAGAGAGGTGACTGGATAAACTGTTTTTCTTTCCTGAGAATTTTTACAGGGCGGAGAGAAATCCCACATGGATTTTCTCCTTCTCCTTTCAGCCGAAGGACGTCGGGGTTGAAAGAGAGAGACAAAATATGTTCATTGCAAAACGACTTTCCGAGAAGACATTCATTTTTGATAGAAGAAGAAATGTAAAATCTGTGTTTTTTCATCTTCTTTTCTATGTTTACCCACAGAGAGATGGACCCTTCATTTCCCAATTCTTATCCCCCTTCCCCTTTTATAGTCAGTGGAATTCTTTGTACAATCAAACCTGGTATTTCTTTCCTGAGACGTCGAAAGACTTTTGTGTGCAATAAAGAGACTTCAGCCCCCGTATCAATAAGAACAACTGTAGAAGGAGTTTTTTTTTTAGAAAAAGAAATGAAGAGTCCTACATCTGGTGAAAAAAGTCTGATATGAGCAATGAGAGCAGAAGGAAGGGGTGAAGGGTCGGATTGTTTTCGGTCCTCTTTCATTTGAGGCTTTTTGTTCATGTGCAGTTGCCTCGGAACTGCACACACCTCAGTGTTTTTGTCCTTGGTTTTAGTTCACCGGAATGGCATTCGCATAGGTTGCCAGTCGAGGCGGAGGTTGGGGAATGGTGTGATTCGGTCTCATCGGCTTCGACATCAAGAATGGAGTTCGAGGCGCTGGTGGATTCATATGCGGTCGATTCCACGGCTGAGGTGGGTGTCTAGTGGGAGGGAAGGGGCGGTACGTTTGGTAGGGTCTGAGTGTCCTACCACTGTTTCCTTCAAATTTTCTTGGTGGTCCTCGCATTGGTCCTCCCCATCCATTTGTGTCCCTTTGATCTCTGTCTGTGTTTTGAATGTACTGTTCCCTTCCTCTCCGATCTCTTTCTGTTCTTTCAGCTGCCATCTCATCCTTTCTCTTGATTTGGCATGCAGCTCTGATATGTCCTTTCTTGTGACAATAGTTACATTCTATCTCGGGTGGAAGCGTGCATCCATTCATAGTGTATGTCCTGGTCCCTGCACATTTGGTACACTGTGCCCTTGACTGCAGTATTTCGTGTGCGATGTTTGCAACGTTCACTACAGAGGTTCCTTGTAGGACATCTTGCATGGGTACGTCATCACTGTCTGGGTAGGTGATTTCCAATCTTTCCCCCGGGGGTCCCGTCCTTCCTATTTTTGCACTGGAAACAGAGACCTGATATGTTGCCGGAGTTACAGAAGAGTATTTCTTTGCATCCAAGAGAAGTTCTTGAAACGAAGAGTAATCTTTTGTTCTCAGTGCAACTCTCACTGTCTCGTTAACAACTCCTTTCACGAAGTGTTTAGTGACAGTTGACGCGTCTATGTCCTTTCCGCTCTCACTGCATAGATTTCGATACCTGTTTGCATAATCTTCCAGTGACTCAGTAACTTTCTGTTTGAGGGAAAAAAGCTTTTCTTCTGCTGAGTCTTGATCTGCTTCTGTTAATTTGTATTCGTTCAGGAAGAGGTCTGTGAGCTGCGCAAGGGAGCTGATAAGAAGCAACTTCCCAGGAGGAAATTGATCGTACCAGGTTTTGGCTCTACCCGCGAGTGTGGAGGGAAAGTACATATCTCTGAAGTCGAGGAAATTCCACTGCATCCGATTGTAGAGATGAATCATCCTCCCCCAATATACCCTTGTTTGTGTTCGATCTCCCGAGAAGGAAGGAAGGTCTACTTTCACTTTTGGTATGTCTCTTGTAGGCCGCGATTCGGTATGTGCTCTTGAGGAGAGACGATGTCTGGTGGGAGTCTCGGGAATGTCGGGAGAATAATTGGTATCTATACGCACAGGGACGACATTCCCCTGTCCGTCCAACCTGAAGATAAATCCCTGAGTCTGCAGGTCTCTGAGGAATTAGGGGTCAATGCTACTGAGCACTAACTGAGGCAGGGGTCTCCTTGGAGGCTGGTCGTTGTGTCTGGAGGCCCCCTGTTGTTCTTCTTCGTTCATCGGTACTTCTTGTACTTCTTCTTCTTCTTCTAGGTTGGGGTTTGCTGGTATTGCTACTCCCATTTGGACGTCAGGATATTCAGCCTGAGGATTTTGTCCTACTGCTTCTCCATCTGCATATGGATCCTCGTTCTGGTTGGCGTTGGGTTGGGCTGGGTCTGAAGGAGCAGCAAGTGGGAGAGCAGCCTTGGCTTTAGCTTTCGCTTTGCCTTTAGCTTTAGCTTTCGGTTTGGGAGTGGCGACCTTTGTGAAACCTTTTGCCTTTGCTTTTGCTACAGTGTTTGTTAGAGCTTTTGCCTTCGCTTTTGCCAGCCTGGTGTTATGCGCGGGCATCGTAATTCTATTGAAGGGGATCGGAATCAATCAGAATACGGCCAGACCTACCTACTGTTGGACACAAGGTAAGGGGGAAGCTGTAGGTGTTGAATGCAGATGAATTTCTCTTGGGGGGTGGTATCAAGGCCGAGAGCCTTCAGACCGAGAGAGGACTGTCGGTTGTGGGCCCAGACTTGATAGCTGTACTGGTCTAATAAGAAGACGCTCAAGTTTTATGGGTTGCTTACGAAGGCAGCGTTCCTTTCGAGGGCTTCCTTGGCAAGGAGGCGGGCTTGTTCCTCTCTTTCGGAAACTGCTCTATCGGGAGGGGAACCAACAACGGCTTTAAGTACCTTGGTTGTCTAAGCCGTGCTCTGGTCAAAGTTGATGGGTGGTCTTTTCTATCTGTTTCCTTGAGTGGGAAGTATTTTGTCGAAGTATAAAGAAAAAGGGGAAGAAAGAAAGAAAATTTGACAGCGCTTCGCGATGAATTCCTGTTGGATGAAAAATCTATACAGAGGACAGAAAAGGAGACTTGTCAGCGATTTTAACAGCGCTTCGCATTTTGGTCCTGTTCAATCTGAGTTTTGGAGCAATCTACTCGTCAGTGGATTGGCCGAAGGGGATGGAAGTGAAGGCGTATTTGTGGCTGTTGCTAGGTAGGTGTAGGCGATGGGGTTCGAGAGGCACAAGATCTAGAGATGCAATTCGTGCATACATATCTGTGAAGTCTCCGATGTAGGGATTCCAGCGAAGAGGGGTAAGGACAGCTAGATCCAGAGGGAGGAGATGAGTGTGGACGAAGAGGGCATGCAGGTGTTTGGTCTCGAATGAGAGAAAGTAGCCAAAGTACTTGCCTCTCACAGGTCTCCTGATACCCGGTTTCTTCGCGAGGAAGAAGGTGGTCTTAGTAGCTTGGATAGAAGCGATTTTGTTTATGTCAAGCCCTAGAGGGGACTTGTTCCTGTTTCTCAGGTCAGACACAGTTGAGGTTCGACTCTCGCTGGTTGTCACCACGTGTTCCGTGCTCCTCCGGACTCAGTAGGTCAGACGAAGCCAAAACGGAAGAATAGAACTAGAATTGGAGTTGAATATATCTTTTAATTATTCACTCAGTGTTATTGAAGTCAGTGAAGGTCGGTTCAGATCGCTTCAAGTCAATTCTTCCAGAAGGTAAGTCAACTCGATTTGGGATTCAATTCTGTTACTCCGAGGTCAAGTTTTTAATCGATTCTTTCTTTTCTTTTTTTTTAAAGTTGCATTTTATGCTTGTTTCTTGCAAAGGTTGCCAACTGTGAAAGTATATCAATTGTGTAAGTGTATTATGTTTGACAGACTTTCATTTTTTGAAAGTGTATCAAGTTTGACATACTTTGCCTTAACCGATACAGAACCGATTAATCGGCTTTGTATCGGTATATCATCAGACTTATTGCTTGACCTTCTATCAATCTATTTTCCGTCTTTCTTATTAACTCTATTGCTTTTTTTTTACTCAAGCTTTTTAACCTTATTTCTTTTATCAGCTTTCTGATATCGTCTGACTTTATTTCTTTTATACTGAGTGTTTAATTCATTTCCATTCATTCTCTACCAATCTTCCATCAAGGTAAACACCTTTTACTGTATATCAGCCCTATAAGACCTTAACTCTTACATTCCGATTGATCTTTCTCCATAACTTCTTAATCTATCATTCCTGTTGCTCAATTTAATAACTAAATATTTACTAACAAAATAAGACTAGTCTATGTCGTTCTTACTAGCCTTCGATCTAAAAACCTAACTTCATTCTATTGTCTATAACTTCAACAGAACACAGTAAAAAAAGTTTCAATAGGCTCGATGATCAAAATATACTAAAAAATAAACGAATCTCTAGGTTAATCTGGAGGTCTTCTGAATAAAAAAATCAATAAAAAAGTTTTATAAATTTAAACTTAGTCTTCTGTTCTATCCCTAAGTTCACATCACCTTGCCTACTTTCATACACCCGACCGGGGCCGCCCGTGCATCTAGCCGTGCATGTATTTATCTGCCGTCTCTTTTCTGGCTGGAGAGATCATCCAAAGTCGAGGCAGCGGCAGATCTCGAGTCACACCTTATTCAATCAAATGGGGGTCTCCGAAGTTACAGATTACATGTTTGAGATCAGGAGGGTCCAGGTAAGAGCCTCTGAGGTAAAATTTTTATTAAAGTAAAGAGAACTGAAAGAATTGCCCATCCGTTTCCCTCTAGGGGTATTATAGAGAAAAAAAAAGTAAATAACTCTCTTTGTCAGGTACTTTTTTTTCTTAGTCTAAAACAACTGTTGTTTAGCTGTTGCAGGCAAAAAGAAAAAAAAAATAGATAACTCATTTTTTTAGAAACTTTTTTTCTTTTTTTTTTTTTTTGCGGTGACATGTCTAGGTCTCCTTGCATGCCGCTCTCTACCCCCCTGACACTGAAAGGTTTTTGATCCGAGGAGGCCACCGGGTAAGCGGCGATCGGTGGTGGCTGTTTCAGCCGGTAGGCACCAAAGCCGCCGGGCCGGCGACGGCGCGACGACAGCCACCGACGCTGCGCGCTTCCGGGCCATATGATGCACGTGCAATGACCTCAAAGACGGACGGCAACAAAGGCAAAGAGAGAAAGAGGGGGAAGGTTTGAGGCTCCGGGATCTGAATGGGACGTATCGTCGGATGAGGGGTCATCTGGAGACGAGCTTGTTTATCTCCCGCCTGGTCGGCGAGGTTCTGGAAGAAGAGGGGTACCAGTAGTTGAAAAAGATAACTGATGGTTCGAAATACAACGCTAATAAGCGCTAAATGTTAGTGAATGTATAAGATAATTTCATATAAAATCATTAACGAAACGAGGATGAAACAACGGCTTAGTCGAAGATCATCCCGGCCATCTCCCCGCTTCGTCTTCAAACCGTGTTACGTCTTCGCTAATATTATAGTTGCACTAATACAGTACAGTGTAGAAGCAAAACTAGTACAGTACAGTACAGTTTGAGCGGCCTGCCCTGCCTTGTTTCATTAAGTTGGGTGGGCCGCCCGCCGCTCGTCCCACTACCTTTTTATAAGCTTTTAAGCTAAGTTTTAGCATGTTTTTCCTTGTGTTTTTCGGTATTTTTAGTAACTTTTTACTAATATAAAGTTTGCGTTCTAAAATATAAATTAAAGAAAAGGATGGCTTCAAGTGAAGCCTCTCAACCACAAAAATACGGAGTGGGGGTTCTCTCTCTACGACCAGGTTTACTTTGAGAAGAGAAACCGTCTCACCTAGCCGCACCAGGATTTGCTGGTCACCACATATGCCAACCTCCACCCTAGCCTCCACTTCCAGAGGGTTCATCAGAGGAACGCTGGGCACCACAGCTTTTGGGACTCCAAAGACTTGACCTTGTATTGGATAAATCTGCCAAGGCATTTAATGATGAGCTAGATGGAGAGATGACGGTTGAATACCTGAAGAACATCGGACTGGAGTTCAAAGAGGCTCCTTTCTGAGTCACTGTAATTCATCATCTGTAGCAACTTCCTGCTACCTTGGAGGTAGTGGCAGGACAGGCGGAGAGCTAGACTAGAGATGAAGCCTAGACAAAGAGATGAATCTACAAACTCTACCGACTTTAGCTCAGTCTGAAGATCTCAGTCAGCTAAGAAATAGGATATGGATAGATCCTTAACTATTTATAGAGTCCAGAGGATTCATAGTTCGAAGTTGAACTTGAACTTCTGCTAGCGCTGCTGAGAGAAGACAGACTCACGACCAGACAAACGGAATGAACGATCTCAGCGAGACGGCTGGGGGTGGATTAAATCTGATCAGTCCCCACGCAAACGCAAAGACAAGCTTTCCGCAGCCAGACAGATTGAATGCGGCGGCGGGCAATCGAAGCAAAGGCGGCACGCATGCGAGAAGGACCGAACGGCGGCAGCGGGACGGCGCCAGGAGGTAGGACACTACAGATGTAAGGGGTCTCTGACACCCTCTTTCACAGCCTCTTGACTGTGCCCACAGCGGTTAAGAAAAAGAGAGATGTATGGACGCAGACTCTCTTCCCGAACGAAGATAGAAGAAAACAAGGCGACAACTGAATCAAGAACAGAAGGAAGTAATCATCTCTCGCTGAAGCCATCACCACATATAATACCTTTCTGCTGCCTTGGAGGTAGTGGTAGGACAGACGGAGAGCTAGACCAGAGACGAGGCCCAAACAGAGAGATAGATCTACAAACTCTACCGACTCTAGCTCAGTTTGAAGATCTCAGTCAGCTAAAAAAGAGGATATGGATAGATCCTTAGCTATTTATAGAATCCAAAGGATTTATAGTTCAAAGTTGAGCTTGAACTTCTGCTAGCGCTGCTGAGAGAAGACAGACTCACGACCGGACAAACGGAACGAACAATCTCAGTAAGACGGCTGAGAGCAGATTAAATCTGACCGGTTCCCGCGCGAACGCAAAGACAAGCTTTCCACGGCCAGACAGATTGAACACGGCGGTGGGCAATCGAAGCAAAGGCGGCGCGCATGCGAGAAGGACCGAACGGCGGCAGCAGGACGGCGCCAGGAGGTAGGACACTACAGATGTAAGGGGTTTCTGACACCCTCTTTCACAGCCTCTTGACTGTGCCCACAGCGGTTAAGAAAAAGAGAGATGTATGGACGCAGACTCTCTTCCCGAACGAAGATAGAAGAAAACGAGGCGACATCTGAATCAAGAACAGAAGGAAGTAGTCATCTCTCGCTGAAGCCATCACCATATGTAACACCTTTCTGCTGCCTTGGAGGTAGTGGTAGGACAGATGGAGAGCTAGACCAGAGACGAGGCCCAAACAGAGAGATAGATCTACAAACTCTACCGACTCTAGCTCAGTTTGAAGATCTCAGTCAGCTAAAAAAGAGGATATGGATAGATTCTTAGCTATTCATAGAGTCCAAAGGATTTATAGTTTAAAGTTGAACTTGAACTTCTGCTAGCGCTGCTGAGAGAAGACAGACTCACGACCGGACAAACGGAATGAACGATCTCAGCGAGACGGCTGAGGGCAGATTAAATCTGACCGGTTCCCGCGCGAACGCAAAGACAAGCTTTCCAGGGCCAGACAGATTGAACACGGCGGCGGGCGATCGAAGCAAAGGCGGCGTATATATGAGAAGGACCGAACGGCGGCGGCGGGACGGCCTACGGGACGCTAGCGGGACGGCGCCAGGAGGTAGGACACTACACATCACCACATCATAACTTAGCACATGTTGATAAAGCATTAACGTAGGTTAAGAGACCCCCTAGGACGCTAGAAAATTAATAGAAATTTTTTTTTTTAAAGGTCTAGTACAGTAGTACAGTACAGTATAGATATCATAGTATAGTAGTACAGTACAGTACAGTGTAGTACAGTATAGTACAGTATACTTGTGCAACTATCATATAATGGCTAATATAGTTGTTAAGTTAAACTTAGTTTTGATTGATTGAAGTTAAAGATGGTCAAAGATTTAAACGGACTTAATTTAAAAGTAATGTCAAGGATAGTCTTGGTCTTTTCTAGTTATGTCTAGTGTTAAACTTTTCTTTAACCTGAGAGTTTTATACCCTTAAACTTTAGTTTAGGCCGCTTTAGCCGCGGCTGAGGCGGCCAAAGACCGCCTCGGCCGGCGATTTAATCCATCATGCCAGGTCAATTCTTACCAACATCATGTAGGGGGGTACCTCTCTCTATATATACACTGTTTTCTCCTTTTTGCAGGGCACCAATCTGGCCGGCCGTCTATCCGGGAGGCTGATGACTTCTTCTTCTCTCTACCCTACAAAAAGTTATAGAAATATCATAGAAATCTCATAGACTTATCATAGAAATCTAATAGAAATCCAATAGAATTCTGATAAAAATATCATAGAAAAGAGAATGACTAAATGATGGTTAAACGGAATGCAGAGCTAGATCTCCATGATGGTGGAACTACTTCATGAAATAGTCTGTTCATCAAGGCAGAGTAGAATGAACAGCCGAAAGACATTCGATCAGCTAGTGCTGCACGAAGTGAAGTGATCTGAACTAGCTGGTGCTAAATGCGTGCGGCACAAATCGTACAAAATCGAATGCGCGCGCGGTAATCCTATCCCGGCCAGTACGGCGCTTCGGCACCGCGCGGCACGGCCTGCACGCTCGACCCGCCGGGTCCAGAAGCAAGCATGGATACGCGGCAGGCTGGTACCCTATACTTCAACTCCCCCCCTCAATTACGTTTCTATGCAAGCTTTGTAAAGAGAAAGAAATGGAAGCGAAACACCAGGGAAAGATAAAGATAAAGGGAATGAAACAGCCTTTTGGTCTGACTGCCTGAGAGCCAATGAAATCTTTTCTTGCTTTCACTTGCCTGCCAGTGTTGAAGATTGAAGAGCACACATGAAAGGATAGCAGAGAGAGAGAGGGCTACTAGGCATCACAAGAACAAGGTCAGAGGGCTATAGGCATCACAAGACTGTCTATCTCTAGCCTGCCTCTTATTAATAAGCCTGCCTTTCTTCGGCCTGCCCCTTAGGTTTGGTTGTCTGTTGCCTTTCAAAAGATGAGCGCTTCACAACACTGGAAAAGCAACAGAGAAAGAAAGAATCCATGCAGTGGCTGTGCAGAAAGACAGAACAAATCGTGCCTTGTATGCTTCTCCATCAAAGAGTTTGATCACATGCACAGTTTGTACTCACTGCCAAACAAGAGAAAACAAACACTGCAAACCTTGCATTCGCAACTTAGCGGAGCGTCCTTGTATCCCCCCTCATGCCGGTGTGCACATGGATGGACGTTGACTGGCAGAAGACGTGGAGACGGCCAAACAAAAATGGAAGAATCCTAGGGAAAAATCCCTCCCTAATCCCCCCCCCCAAAGAGGTGCTTCCGAAACCTTGCCTCCTCAATGATCCTGGCAAGCAGACAAGCAAATTCCAGTAGCGATGGTGCGGCACTCCCAGTTCTTGGTGGCCCCCAAAGCAGGTGCGAGCAGATGGTGCACTGATGGCTCAGTGCAGTCTTGGCAGCAACTGGTGGCAGCTGGTAGATGGGCGGCTCATGGCGAAGTGGCGGCGATCATGCTGCTAGAGATCCTTGGACACTTGCTCAAGCTTGTTGAAGTGGTTGGAGATGAAGGTCCGAAGAGCGTGAGGGGAGATTGGGGACTCAGTACGTCCACAATGGTGTCGTCCGCAAGCAAAGTCCACAAGTGCAACCTGGAATGCAACACGGCGTCTCCCAGTGAAAACCTGCTGTCGGAGCGACTGCAGATCCATCCGGTCTCCACTTCTGCTATAGGAAAAGGAAATAGCTACCAAAACATTCCACCATTCCAGTTCTCACTGGAACGGGCGGCTTCCAATTCGTAGAAGAGTGGAGGAAAAGACTGCTGAAGAAAGATACGGAGACAGAAGTGATCGTTGCGGTCATTGACTGACCGAAACGGGACACAACAGAGCACTGTCAACCGCAAAAGAGAATGACCAAATGATCGTCAAACGGAATGCAGAGCTAGATCTCCATGATGGTGGAACTACTTCATGAAATAGTTTGTCCGTCAAGGCAGAGTAGAACGAACAGCCGAAAGGCATTCGATCAGCTAGTGCTGCACGAAGTGAAGCGATCTGAACTGGCTGGTGCTGAATGCGTGCGGCACAAATCGTACAAAATCTTGTTGATTGAGGTTTTTGTTATGCATGTCGCGTCCCCGTGTATGAGGGGCGGATCTAGCCAAGTCTGTCAAAAGGTTCCGGTTCGTCCCATCTGTTCTGAATCTAGGAACACTGCTCATTAATCACTTTTACTGCGGCTTATTTCGTACAAAATCGAATGCACGTGCGGCAATCCTATCCCGGCCAGTACGGCACTTCGGCACCGCGCAGCCGGCCTGCACGCTCGGCCCGCCGGGTCCAGAAGCAAGCATGGATACGCGGCAGGCTGGTACCCTATACTTTAACTCATAGAAATCTAATTTAATATAGAAATGTCATAAAAATTATATAGAAATGTCGTAGAAATCCAATAAAAATCGATAGAAATCTGATAGAAATTTTAGGGTATACGGGTCAGATTTCTATGATATTTCTATCTGATTTCTATCGATTTCTATTAGATTTCTATAATATTCAACATTTCTATAAGATTTCTATGTCATTTCTATAACTTTTTCTACAACTTTTTGTAGGATAGGTTAGATTGAAAGCTGCTGGGCTACCCTTCTAGCAGTACACCTCCACTGAGGCGTGCCATACATGTGTGCCCCCTGAGCTTCGAGACTACTCTTTGTATGGAAGCACCACTCATTTGCAAAAAAAAAATGTCCTAGGCTATCAGGCCCAAAAATTTTAATGCCTCTGGGCAAGGTGATGTGAAACATACGGTATTTTAAAACATGAATTCAAAAGTTCACTAAAAAGTTTAGGATTTTTGAACCAAATTACTGATTAGTATAGTAACCAATGTACAAAAACAGAGCAGCATGTATAGTTCGTATCACTGTAGATATTATAACAGTGCAGCAGAATTCACTAGAGAATTCAAAACGTACATTCTTGTTGGCCGGTTTTTTTCCATGTTTAAGTTTTTGCCGCTTTACTGGCCGTTTCTTTAGTTTTTTCTGCATACAAGAGTTTTATGCCCCTCAATGTCAAGCACTCAAGTCAACAATGCTTCTATTGACCTAGTGCCCCTCCGGCCACTTTCAAATACTGAGTGAAACGTGGACGGTACACCACAAGGTGGAGCGAGACGCAAGAATGGAACGAATCAAAACAATGAAAAACGAACAAAATGTTTGTTCTTTCACACTTCGTTGTCTGTGTTTTTCATCGACTGTGATGTGTCTGCTGTCTGCAAACCTTTGTATGCCTTCAGATCAGCTTGAGATTGACAACCCGAGAATGCATGCTCACGGTGGTCCGCACAAAATGTAAAATCAGTGAGGCTCGCCCACCTTACTGAAGCAGAAAAGAGAAGTACAGTGAGAAAGCGATGCGTATGATGACAAGGAAGCGTCAGCTGGTGGTGTATGTGAGGTGAGAGAGAGAGACACAGAGAGAGCCGTAACACAGAAACCGACCCGCGCCTGTTTTTATGTTTCTTTTTTTTTCTTGCGCTGTGCCTACTTCTTCCAAAGTAATTTGACTTCTTTTGTCTTCATTGACCGACGGACAATGTCCCTTAATTCAACACGTCTGTCTGAACAGATACAGTGCACCTCCTCAGTCTGTCTTTCTCTATCGTGTAATTTCCCACCCCTCATCCTCAGAGTCCTCCTCCTCCCCTTCACCCTCACCACCCCCCTCTGCCTCATCAGGCCACTCTCCCAACCCTCCACTCCATGCATTCTTTATTCCAGCACCTCTGCCTTGTGCCTCCTTTGAGGGGTGGCTTGCGGCCCCAGCCGGATCCTCTCGTTCCCACTCCTCCTCAGATCCTAAGTCCCCTCCCTCCTCTTCCCCTTCTCCTTCCTCGTCAATATCCGGCCATCTTTCTTCCTCGCCCCTCCCCCCCCTTTCCTCGTCAGACTCAGACGCAAAAACAGCATCCTCGTCATCGTTCTCAACAACAGAGTCAGCATCGGGCCAACCTCCAATCTCATGGTCGTCCCCACTCCCCTCTCGACCCCCCCCTCCTGTAGACCTTCCAAGAGTCTCAGGAGACAGAGGACGAGAACGAGAGCCCGGTCCCATTCCCCCACCCCCACTAAAGCTCTGTGTCTGTTCGTGTGTTACGATCGTCTCACAATCTCCTGAGGTCGTGGGACATCGTCGCGAGTGCTGTCGTGCAAGCATCTGGGTCTTTTTCTTCAGTCTTTTTAGTGTGTCAGGACTGACAGCAAGACTCCCCTCAGTCTCCCCAGACGCAAATGGGGAGTGAGCAGGAGACGAAGACATCGTAGCAGCACGACGGAGTTGGGGGGCAATGTGTCTCAAATCCCTTTCTGCCTGTCTTTCTCTTCTTTTCTCCCACCGACAGAGCAGAAAATCCAAACAAAACTCACAACACCGACCACACGCGCTGTCCTGTTTGCCTGTTGAAAGACCTCTAAAGGCCCCTTTATCTTTACGCACACACAGACAACGAACAAGTACTGCAACACCAACCAAAACAGCAGCAATTCCCGCTGCAATCAAACCCCAAAGGAGAGGACCCTCTACTACCGCACTCTCTGCTGATTTTTGCGTCTCTTCTGCGGATGAGAGGGAAAAACTGTACACCGAAGTCCCTCCCCCATTTGTTGCGGACACTTCAATTGTCCAGACCGTAAGCCCATCTTCTGGGCGAACAACTGCACCCTCTCCTCCCACGAAGGCCCCGAAAAGGGCTCCGTGCGAGAGCACTGGAAAGCGAAACTCAGGCAGACGCTCCACCCCCGTGGTGGAGGGAAAGATCCAGGTCCCACTCGCCCCCACCGGAGACGTCTGTAACGTCCCAGGAAGACCTGAGAACGCAAACACCGCAGGGCCCCCCTTGGTGTAGTCCATCTCGGGCCTCAAATCAACGAACGCGCTCCCATCGCTCTTGAAGGTAAAGAGCTCAGACGAGGACGCAGAGAGTGCAGTCCCTTTTTTCCCTCCCGAATCCATCATTCTCCTTCTCTCAAGAGAAGAAGAAGAGGAGGAGGAGCTTTCTGAGTTGACTAGCGAAACACTTGTGATGACAGGTGTCATGGAGTTGGTGCATGTCTGTGAATCACTCTCGAAAGGTTCACTCTGGTCTGCACAGTAGGACGAGTCTAATTGAGACAGTTCCCAGTAGTCCAAAGTCGCAGTGCCCCCAGAGAACGTCAATTCTTCGTACCTTAACTCCTTCACCGCATTGTATGGTGACACTGAGTCAATTTCTTTTTCTGAAAACGTCGAGCACTTCTTCTCCCTTACACCCCCTTTACTGTACGGACAATACGAACAAAATTTAGAATGAAGGTACACAGGAAGCGATGTGTCGGTCTTTGCCTCAGCAAGCTCCTGAGCAAAGT
>JAHBMJ010003139.1:86027-92795 GCA_018398765.1 Chromera velia
TGCTTTTTTTCCACTACACGTCGGCAGTAATGAAAGTTGTCAGTTTTTCTCTACTCTCCTCTTCGTGACTGGACCTCAGATTTCCTTGTCTCATTCTCTTAGGATTGTTTTTTCTTCGCTCTAGCTGTCGGTCTCTCTCTCTGGTTTGTCTGTGCACAGGACTGTCCGTCTTCATAGGGTCTGGTCATTAATGGGATGAGAAAAGGGCAGAGCTACGTAAGTCAAGCAATGAAAAACCCCTGCTCTCCCTTCTAAGATGAGATCAGCAAGAAAGAAACACAATCAGACTCCATTTTTGCCTCTTTCCACTAACTGCCTTTTCTTCCGGTCAAACTAAGCTAATGCCTCTCCACGATTTTTGTCGCCGGCGGGATGGCATCATAGAGACACATCGTGAAGCGACAATACACAGAGACACTCGTGTAATTGACCCATGCATTTCTGTGTGCATGCATGCATGCATGCATGCAGCCGACAGGAATTCTCACCGTGGCTTTCGGTCTCTTCTGCCTGCCCGTACCCATCCCGCCTTTCAATATTATGGGGATCTTCGGAGTGATGATCGGGCTCTCGATGCTGTTTGCGGCCCCCCTCCAATTCTTTCTCGCACCGCTCCTCGCCCTCCTTCCCGTCTCCCCAATAGCCTAGACAGACATAATTCAAACATGTACATCGATCGGGTGGCCCGGGGTGCTACTTCTGTTCTGGTGCCATGTTTCTTAATTGTTCTTTGTAGACACGGAAGAAAGAAAAAGAAATCAAGGGGGTACATGTCCGATCCTCTTGTCAGCGTTCAAGTAGAAGACCATGCTGAAAGTAATGGGGAAAGCAGGAGGGACGGAAGGGGACATGAGTATCTTCTCCATCTCTCCCACTTTGTGTGTTCAAAGAATGGAAACGGACTGCTTGGTGTTTGTTCATTCCCTGAATTCTCTTTGTATGTCCCTGGTCGACCGACCCCCTGCATCGCCTGTTTGCTCGTTCAGTCTCATCACGGCTTCTGCTTTGCTTGTCCGTCCGCCTCTGTATCGTATTTCTCCGTGGCATACATTTGCTCAAGTTTGGAAGAATTCAACAACCTGACATGACAAGGAAGAAGATGACAAAAGAGGTCTTAATTTCTTCTGTGTGAATCTAGCTGTACGTAAATCGACGGGGCCGTGCACAGGAAAAGTAGGCCAAGCTCAGACGAGAAGACAAAGGAAAATAAAGCAACCAAACGACGTTTCAAGGCACCTGTGTGTGCTGATATCTCTCTTCTCTTCTGTCTGTAATTCGTTTACTTGTCTTTCTTATGTCCCACCAAGTCTTAATTGTGTACATGGAGCCCAACACATAGTAGGAAACAAAGTGCGCTGCTTTTCTTTTGTCGACTATTCTGCATCTTAATTGATAACTCGGAGCTTGCGGCACTCTCCAAATTAAATTCTGGATTCAAATTCTAAATCCCCCATGAAACAAGAGACTGTTTGGCACTGAAGCATAGCTTGAATGCTAGACGCCTTACATATGCCGGTGGCGATGGTGCATGATTATGTTCCATGATGATGACCTAGCAAATAACTAACTTTGAACATATGGTGGTCACATATCGATTCGGAAGACATCTCAATCATATTCTACTAAATCTATTGATGGACATATAGTACTAGCTACAGTATCATATATCATGACTAAGTCTAAAAATCATATTTTGCATGTTGATTGATGCACTGATTATCGCTTTTATAGGATGAGAATTAAGATTACAGTGTGCTGATTACTAGTAAATTTATGAAACAACTTGAAATTTATGTAGATTATTCAATCTATTAAATTAATATGTTTTAATTAAATTTATTTTAAAAATTATAAACTATATTGATTGCTATATTGATTGATTACATGATTGGTTGATTGATTCATTGATTGATTGATATTGATTCATTCCGCAATAGGGCTTTCTTATTATACACCATGTCTATCCAGACGATATAGTAATCTAGATAGTAATATAGCACTGCATATATGATATTTTAAACTGAACTAGATATGATGTCATCATTGTCCGACTCATTAACGACTCATCATCATCATGATGATGAATCATTGATGGTGATGATGAGGATATGATGTTGAACTGCCAGTGTATATACATTTTAAACTAGAACTTTTAGTTTTTGTTCAAATCTTTTTTTTAAAAAATCTTAGAAAAAAATGTCGTTAGTCATTTAGCTGCCTCGTTTGTATTCAACTACAATTCTTCGTAGTATATAGTATAAAAGCTAGCAACTTTTGAAGTCTTAGTCAACTGTTTTTCTGACTTTGATTTGCCGATATTTGCCGCGTGTCTGACTGATCGAACAACTAGCTGGACAACCCATATCACAGAAAGTTTGCTCAGTTTACTGCAAGTTCGATCAAATGATAATCGGTATTTTTGTTTTCTTGTTCTCCGCCCCTAAGCGGCCCCTTCTTTGTTGTTTTTCTCTTTTAAGTCCTTCCTCCCTGCTTTATCTTTGCACCGGCCAGCGTCACCAAGAAGGACCCACCACGATGTGAAATGCACTGGCGGGAGTCTGAATGCTGTCGATTTCGCTTTTCCTGCTGGTGCTATGTGACTTGAAACCGAGTCACTGTCTCACTGCTCACGCATTCAGCGTCAGGCCGCAGCAAGGCGCAGTGAAGAGCAGCGTTCGCTTTCCCCTCAGTCCTTTGACAGACACATGAGTGCAGACCCAACCGAAACTTCCCGACAAAGTCTTCCCCCGGCTTGTATTTGTTGTGCCCCGAGACCACCACCCTGCCCCACTCAGGACAATCCACATCCTTCAGGCCCTTATCACAGACCTGATCAGGCATTCCGTACCCTCCCCCTTTGTAGTTCTCAAACCCGCTGGCTTTCAGACCAGACAGGTCCTTTTTCTTGAGAAACACAATTTGAGGCTCCAGAGCATCAGACGTCCCTGCCCGCATCCCTGCATGCACAAACACAAACCTGCCGACCTCCAGGACCCACGGAAGACTCTTGAGGAACTCTACGTGTCTCTTTGGAAACTTCGAACGAAACTCCTCAACCGAACCTCCGGTCTCGCACCCGTAAACTTCGGGCGTACTTGACCCTTCATTCCAGAAACGATGCCATTTCTCCCACCAGTTCTTATATCCAGGTTCAGCAATTTCGTACGAACTTCCAAATACCCCTGGTTCATATGCAAGAAGACAGGCAAGGTCATGGTTGCCAATCACCGACATCATCTCCATTCCTTCGTGCTCTCCCCCCTTGAAGTTCTCTTTGACTAAACAGAGGAAGTCCAAGAGCTCTGAAATTTCGCCCCCGTTATCGACAAAATCACCCAGCAACACAACCTTCAAGTCCTTTCTTCCCGCTATCTCGCGGCCTCTTGCAAGGGCCCTCAGCAGCAGAGACAGATTCCCGTGAAGGTCGGACACAACCAGAATGGGAGGAGAGGAAGAAGGAAGGGGAGCTAAATGGGCCCTGACTGACTGAGAAGGGCCGCTGTCTACACTTGAATTGGAGGACCCCCACAGGCCCCTCTCTCTCGCATAGACGACTGCCGGGGGCCCGACCATCGCCTCTGCAGTTTGGAAGTCGCCGCTGGCAAGCGCTTCACGTACCTGCAATGCACGTATCGCAAAACGGAATTCTCAGCAGGCATCCCTGTGAATGAATGTCATTTTGTGTGCTCTCAACCACCGTCCCTGACTTCTCCAGATACCTTCTAGAAAAATCAAGCCTGCCGTGCATTTGCTCAAAACTCGTCTCACCGCTGAAGCTTTCCTGGCAATTCAGTCCTACTTGCCTGCTATCATGCACATGGGCCTACGAACTTATGCAGTCTCACTGTCCCTCTATCTGTCTGTCTGAATGACTGTCAGTCAGTCTGTCTGTCTGTCTGTCTGTCTGTCTTTCTCTCTGACTGACTATTTGACTGTCTATCTGACTGACTGACTGACTGACTGTCTATGTACCTTTCTGTCTGTCCGTCTGAAAAAAGGAAAACAAAAAAAACAACGGTTAGCATATTTGCATATCCTTCCCATCCGAACTCACCTTCGTTGAAGACACGTCCTTCAGAGGAAGAGACTCGCTCCCGTCTCCATTGGTGGCCACGGCATGTCCCGGAAAGACAGCCCAGAAGACTTTCTTCTCCAGAAAATCCACCCCGGCCGTCTCCCCAGACCGGGGAACGATTACCGTGCCCGTCGGGTACAACTGCCCCTGCATGAGCCCGCATCGGGTCGCATGGTCAGACCCACACACGTAGAAGACCTGAACTTTGAAATGCTTGTGCGCCTCCGCGCAGACTTCTGGAAAGTCTGGCCACCGCCCGACTACGCTCGCTTCCCATGTTGCGCACTGCCATCTGGGGTGGCCCTCAAGAATTTTTCGGCAGAGTGCGACTCGATGAGACGCGGAGGCAAAGAAGTGCAGCGTTTTCTGACTCTCCATTTTTGGACCAACGTAGAGGTCGTGGGAGGGCGAGAGGAACCCCCCCAAGATCAGGTAGCCCTCCTTTGACAACCTCTCGGCAGCACAGTCCAGCATTGCAACGTGGCCCTTGTGGACAGGGTTCATTGCACCCGTGCTCACCAGAATGCATGGTATCAACTGTGGAAGAGGGGGCCATTGTGGCCCTTCCTTACCCTGGAAGGGCTGAAAAGGAGAAGAACGCCTCTGACTCATCTGACCAGGTGCGTGATCGACTTTTGCGTGATTGACTGACCTTTTTCTTTAGAGTGCCATTGAAAGGTCATACAGTTTTGAGGAAACCCTGGCACGCGGGTGCGTATCTGTGCATATTTCGCGATACCTACTATGCTTTTTGAGCCTCTTTTTGAAGCGGAAAGCTCTCAGAATTTCGCAGCTAGGCGGAGCTCGTGCCAGGCACTGAGGCACACTCGACCCAAGGGCCAAGCTATATATTATTATAGGTTGAACGAAAAAAGGTTGAATTGAGTGTCATGCATGCAGCGCTGATCGAGCTCCTCCATGCATATGTGCATGCATGCAACACGCGATGCAATTAAGCGCGCGCACGCAATGCATGCGAGCGCTCATCGCGTGTTGCATACATGCATGGATGATCAATGATTAAACTGAGTCTCATTGTCTCGATATTTTGAATCATTGAATCTCTCTGCATGATTCAATGTTTGGCACTGATGTGTGTCGAGTCGCAAAAGTACGCAGTAACGATCGCTGGACAACCCTCTGTAATTTTCACTGCAAAAAAGCGGCCAGACTCGAGAGGGAAAGCCGTGGGGTTTTGCTTTCTCAAGACCATCGGACCCAACTAAAGCAACACATGGAGAGCTGAAGCTTTTCGGACTCACAGTCTTGGCAGACAGCGAATTCTCCGACGTGGCAGTTTACAATCATTCCAGATCCAATTGAGGATCTTGCCTTTCTGGGTCAGCATGGTTGGGTAGACTCACGTACCGTGGGGAAGAAACACAACCCATCATGCATCTGTTGCTTGGATGTACGTGTTATATATGATGTGTTGCAACAACACAACGACTCTCATCCTCTCCGTTGAAAGACATTGCTGAGTACGCAGACAGAAGTAATGAGTGCGGGGCTATTTAACCAACAATGCAGAATCACACAGAGGTTCCGCCAGCACTTATTCACATTCGCGTCTTACTTTGAGTTGCCTTCGTGTATACTGGACAACAATACAGGTAACACATGTACCTCTCCTTCTTGCAGATGTGAAGAGCCAAGGAGCCATACAGGCGCCGGACTTGCTGGAGAATTCATCCAAAGACCTCCTTGCCTACAAAACCAGCGATCTACTCGGAGAAAGCAAGCGATCGTGCCACCAATGGGTTGTGGAGCCTCGGCCAGAAAAAAAGAATCCCCAGACAAGAAGAAGTCCGATTCTGCAGAAGGACCCAATGCAGAGAAAACAGAAGAAGCAGAAGGAACACGACTGCACAAAGCACCACAGACAAAGACACAAGACGATGCAGATCTCTTTGCGGAATCACCCAGACACTCAATAGGAGGGGGGGCGATTTCGCCGAGGGGCTCAGCCAGTCTTGGCGTTCCCACGCCCAGAGAGAGGGAGAGGGGAAGACAGTCCAAGGTCCAACGGGTGACCGAGATATGTGAGGCCCTGGACGTTGACGCTACTCCTCCTGAAGGCACAGGTCGGAGTCTGCTGGAGTCGGGAGGCATGAAGGCGTGTGCTTCTCTTCTGAGAGCTCTGTTGAGACCCGGAGGTTCGTTTCTGTCTGCACATGTACAGGGGGGGGCAGAGGGAGAAGGTGTTTCGAGAGAAAGAGTGAGTGCAGAGCTACCACCAGGAAACAAAGCAGAAGAGGACATCTTTCGAGATCTGGCCGACGCGGACCTGGCCCTTCGTGGGATGTTGGGTCTCCTGTGCGAGCCTGGAGGAACCACTCTCTTTCGGTCTAGCAGGGTAGGTGCGACTGTACAGTGAATGCCACTGTACACGTATGATCGTTTGAGTGCTCGAGTACAGGATCTGAGCAGTCTTTTGAGGCGCCAGAGTGGCATGCGAGTCTCTTTCTTCCAGACGGGAGAGTACATGTCGATTTCCTTCCTTCCTTCCTCCCTCCCTCCCTCTCTCTCTCTCTCTCTCTCTCTCTCTCTGTGTGTGTGTGTGTGTGCGTGTGTGTGTCTGTGTGTGTGTCTGTGTGTGTCTGTGTGTGTCTGTCTCTCTCTCTCTCTCTCTGTGTGTGTGTGTGTGTGTGTGTGTGTGTGTGTGTGTGTGTGTGTGTGTGTGCGTGCGTGTG
>JAHBMJ010003140.1:0-12848 GCA_018398765.1 Chromera velia
CCCCCCAATATTACCCCCCTATCAGTGAACATACTTTAAAGATTGCCACATAATATAAATGAAACCAATGTTGAAACCATAGTAAGCATTAAGGAGTCATTTGTTGATTAAGTCTTTGCATTAATATTTTTTTTAATTCAATGATATAACAAGTTATAAAATTTATTGATAAATTTGTTTATAGATTTAGTCATGTAAATTTCAGATCTATTATAAACATTTTTTCGGTTTTCTATATAAAAAATAAAGGATAATTCATATAAGAAAATTAATTATGTCACAGATTTATTTAAATTTTCTTAAATTTAGTCTTCATTCTACCGTATTTTTTAAGAAAAACACATTAAATCTTTTATACATTTAGATAACGCTAGGTAACGCCTAGTAACGCCCCCACCCTAACTCTACCTGAGTCTAGCCCTGACTGTATGTGAGTGCAACTTTTTGCGTGGCTTCAATCAGCTAGATATAGCGTGGCACTGCGTGAACCAGTTGTAATTTTTCTTGCTTTCCGGGGCCGTTCGCAAGCTTGCTTGCGTCAGATGGACAGGTGGACTGACTGACTGCTGTCTGTGTGTTGTCGTTTGGTTCCTTCACGTTGAGGCCTGTGAGTGAGTGAGTGATGTGGAATGTGCACGAGAAGCGAATGAGTGAATGAGACGTCTCAATGTTGGCGAAGAATGGATGAATCGTTTGCCTTCTCCTTCCCTCCTTTTTTGTTATCTGTTGCTTCTTTCCTTGCTGAATGCTGCCGTGTTTCCAGTGCTCCTTGGTGGCTCCTTGGTGTTCTGTCTACCTGCCTGCTTGCTTCACAATTATCCGTCCTTTCTTTCTTTCTCTCTCTTTTTCAACTAATGACGTTTTGCGTGCGCGTGTGGTTTGTGCGTGCTTGGAAGATCGAGTTGTCTCGAGACATTTCACGTGGGAAAGACAGTGCGTGTTGCGTGGCTTTGCTCGTTCGTTCGTTCGTTCGCTCGTTGCTTTTTTGTTTATCTGTTTTGCCACGTACCAGCGCACAGAAACTATCCAAATCGTCTTCCGCTCCCGTCCAGTATCACTCCAACTGCGCAACTGATCTGATCCGCTCCCTCCTTGTACGAAAATGTCCGTGTGGTGTGACTGTTAATTAGATCTCGGTTGTTGTCGAACCTTTCCTTCCATGCGCAAACAAGCAAGGAAGCAAAGAAGGAAAGAAAGAAAGCGTCTGTCTTCCTCTCGCCAGAGAGGCACACGGTCGCGCAGTGAAAAGAAAAGATGAGGGGGGAATTGAGGGAAGATGAAAGAAAGCGCGGCGATGCGGATTCATTGACTCCTTGCAAGGGTTCGTGATCCCCTCTCTGTGAGTATCTATTCATTCTTTCTTGACGTAAGGGAAGGTGCAGCATGATCGAGTGAAAGTGAAAGAGAGGAGGCAGTGAGGCAGGCTATGTGTCTTCCTTTCTTCCTTCCTTTTGCCTGTACGTGTCTTCCATCCATTTGTGATTGCACTGGCAGAATGAGAGAGACCTCACCGTTTCTTGTCACCCACATGCTCTCTGTGCGGGTGTGTGCGTGCGGTGTCACCCATTTGTCCAGCTCGTGGTTGCATCAGAGAGTGAGTGAGTTCACGTGAGGGAGGCCTTATATAGTTCGTTCATGGAGGAGGGAGGTGACTGCAGCAGACCTATTCAGGGAGAGGAGAAGGAAGCTAGAAAAAGTTCGATGCGGCACCGCGTCTTTCGTCTCTTTTGGTTTTCTGTTCCATTTATCCGTTTGTTTACTTGTGCAGGCAGGCACGCAGGCCCTCTGTCTCTCTTCGTCTCCCCACCTCCCTACCTGTGTGACTGCGTGCGTTTCGTATTTTCCTTTTTTTCGTTGTGGTTGCGCGAAACTGCTGCTGTGTTTTTGTTCGCTTTCTTTCTTTCTTTCTTTCTTTCTTTCTGCCTTCCTCTCTCCCCTCCTTCCTTGAAACACCAGGAAGGGAGGGAGGGATCCCAAGGTTCTCTTTTTTCTCTTTTGATTCTTTCGTCTATGCTGGCATGAATTCTTTCAATTAGACAATCTGCAAACCTTGCAGCTTGACAGTACAGGACCTTTTTTCTCTGGTTTTCCTTTATTTTTCTTCAAACGAAGACCCAAAGAAGTTGGAATCCTTCTTTCTCTTCCTCTTTCTCTGGCTGCTTGTTTTGGTTGCATGGGTCCCCTCTCTCTCTTTCCTGCGCCTTGGTTGGTTTGACTTGCCTTGTCTTGTCCTGTCCCGCATGCCAAAGAGAGGGGAGGAGAGGGGATGTTGACACACACTTTTGGATGGGCGCAGGAGAGGGTTGCCGTGGAGGGGGCCCTGAGAGAGCTCCTATTGTTCAATTAGGGTTAGAACTCTCCCTTTCTCTCGTTCTTCTTTTCTCTCCCCTCTCTCTCTCTCGCGACCGGCCTCTCCGCCTGCTCTTCCAACCCCCCCCCGGGAGAACCAGGAAGGAAGAAAGTGAGTGATTGAGGTAGCGTTGGAAACAAACTAATTAACGTGAAAGGAGCCGATCAAATACGGAAGAGACGCACGAGACACTTCTTCCCTGTCCCCTCCCCTCTTCCCTCCCTCCCTTCCATTCCCAGCATTCACCTTGAATTGCTCGTGAGCCAATGTGAGGAAGGGGTTTTGATAGGCAGCAGGAGGGAAGAGAAGAAGAGGCGTGGGGGGTGCCACCAAAGAGGTGACTCCGAGAGAGACAACAAAGGTGTGAACGACTGATCGGCGATCCATCACTTCCTTCGATCCTTTCGTTTCCTTTCAGTCAGCCGATCGTTGAAGAGACAAACGACAAGACGAAATGGATGGAATTCAGACGTCTATCTGGAGGAAGAAACTCTTTCAAAGCCTGCATGTCAGCCACTCCACTCAGAAAGGAGAGGGACGGAGAGAAAGTAGAAAGGAGAGCCGTTCGAACACTCGCTCTTTTGAGCGAGAAGAAAGGCGGGAAAGAACGTTATTGGGACACTGTGTGAGTAAGCAGCTGGCTTCCAGCATCACGTACCCGACCTTTTATTTCTTTTGTGTGTTTGAATCACTGGTGCAAGCTTTTAACTTGCACTGTGCATGGGCGTCCGTTTGTTTGTTTAGTCCAATACGCAAACGTTTGTTTGTTTTTGTTTGTCAGCACCCAATTCATTTCATCCACCTTTTACTACTTTCTTATTCCTTTGGCTGCTCCAGCTTCCATTTTGTTGTTTGTTTGTTTGCGTGTCCTGTGTATGATATTCGAACGACGCCGCGTAAGTGCAGATGACCAGAGAGAACGCCGGGAAAAGCGGAGGGAGGAAGGACGAAAAGAATATGCAGGAAGGATCCCGGACAATTCGGTTCTCTTCTCCAGGACTTCATTCAGGCATGGGAGGGGCGAGTAAAGGTCGATGAGGACCCTGCAGCTGGGGGGGTTAATTGCATGCCTGTGCTGCAAAAGGAGGCCGACAGGGGAATCCCCCGATTTGTTTGTATTTCCTTTAACCCTCACGGTGCGGTTTTTGAAGGCACGATGGCGACAGAATTCCCTGCGTCTTGCAAGTATCTTGCCAAGGCATTCAGTATGAGAATTCATTTTTCTTCAAGCGTGCGTCACTACCTCAGTGCCTGCATGCAGACATTGTTCGCCGACCAAAATTGAGTTCGCTGTGAACTTTGTGGATCTAGGGGAGGGAAGGAGGGTGCTGATTGTTTGAAAAATTCCCAAGGAGGAAGGGGGGAGGAACTGGGTGGCGGGAAAAAAGGCATTCGTGGCAGGATGCTGGCTGTGCATCGACACGCGCAATTAAGTATATCTTCTTTCTGTCTGGTTTCGGTTTCGCAACAGCAATGCGAAGACGTCTGGATGAATCATGGATGGATGGATGGATGGATGGATGGATGATCGAGTGAATGAACAGGTGATGAATGCATGTTCGAATGACTGCTGGATTGACCTTTTGGATTGACCTTCGGTCATTATGCAGCCGCGTGTTGATTCAGTGGATTGTGGTGGTTTGGATGTGGTCCGATGTGCACGTCTGCTCGTGCGTCGGTATTACGAACTCGGTAACGCATTGCGCTAGGCATTGCGCATACAAAACGGCTTCGAAAGAGGTTAATATAGAAAGCTAGGTAAAAAGTTGACGGTAAACCCTAGGGTAAACCACTCAAGTGTAGAAGATTTGAACCAAGTTCTAAGAACCAACACAGATTGACTTAAAATATTAGTCATCCATCGTGATGTCATCATCATACTAAAACTGGGCTTAATTTTATAACTGTTACGCAATCCAGCATGCAAATCTATCATTTAACAATTAAAATTATTAAATTATACATGTATTAATTTAGGTTCAAGTTTTAATACTTAGGCATGATATATGATCATGATATATATCTTCACACAACTCAGGTAATTAAGCAGCAGAACTCGAAAGAAGTTTTCTGATGTTGTTCCGAGGAAAAACGGTTCAGTTTCTGCAACAAACGACAGACTTTTCTTCTTGCCGTCTCCATGTGAAGTTATGTCCAGTCGGGACCTCAGAACCGGACCCCGCTAAGCAATCTCTCTCTTGCATTTGCTCTGTGCAGCAGAGGGCCCTTGCCGATGCAAACGTCGAGGGGGACACCGCCTAGGTTCGCCTGTTCCCCGATGAGCTGGTGTGCTCTACTGTCATGCCCGCAGGGGAGCTGGTTTTCTACCTTAAGTTCGATTGAGGCCGAAATGAATTTAATGAAACCGATTCAAGTTCTACTACAGATTTTTTCATATTTAAAAAAATGTTTTAATTACAGTTTCTTTTTAGTCAAAATCTTTTTATTTTTTTTATTTGAGATGTTAGAAAGAGAAAGCTCAACATGGCTAAACGTTTAAAATGAAAAGTCATTATTTTTATGACTCGTAATACATCTCAATATATAGCTAGCTTCAATCACTAGCTTCAAAAAAATTATCACTGGCCTAGTCACTGGCACGTATGCAGCTATCTATACATGCAGCTAGTGATAAAACCTTTTTCTTTATGGCTTGTTATTGAGAAACAATTTTTATAAATATAAGATCGAAAAAAGATATATTTGAATTTTGAAAAATGGCGGAACTACTAGTGTTGCTAGAGGTATGGGAAGCTTAGTAGGAGCTAGTCACTGCATGACAGTGAATGTTTAAAAGACTCCGCGTCATGCTAGGCGTCATGCCGTATCTTATAATATGGGTCTCTCTGTAGATCTTCAAGTTTTCACCGGTACCTCGAGCGGTACGTTTTAAGTTACACATTAAATAGTTTCAAGCTCAGGCTTTCTTTGCGCTACTAGGTGCAATTTCCACTCTTTTGTCAGCTTTTGTGTTTATGCAGGTCTCTCTTAATTGAAGTGAAGGTCCTGCGTGTTGTACTAGCTTCCATTGAGATGACCCTGGTTTAGTTCTCGTGCTGCTTGCAAAATCCTTTCTTGCTTGGCATTCCCCGGCCGCCTCTTCAGCTTCAACGCGCGACGGTCTAGATGGGCTTCGATGTCGGGTAGACTGACTCCTGCTGCCGTGCACCTGCATGGGGTATCGTTTGGTACCTTGACAGACCAGCGTTTCGACAGAAGGCCATTCTGACGTTGATTTGTCACATAATTTCGGTCAATCGATTGGTGAAGGAAGCAAGTGCAGAGAGACGCTTATCCAGCGAAAAGACGAAAGAGACGGCGTGATAGATATGAACACGCAGAAAAGAAAAGGCAAAGCTGGGAAATAGAAAGAATGGAGAGAAGGCTCCCTCCCTCTCGATGTTAACCTCCTTACCCACTCACGGATTGACATGCTCACTGAGAGAGAGAAAGAGAAAGGAACGAACCGAGTGAGGGCAAAGAAGATGAGGTCTGCTGCCTCTGCCGCAACGTGGTCTTTCTCTGTTGCCTCTGAGAGCTCTTGGGCCTCCTCCAAGAGTTTGTGTCTGCATGCAACCATCAAGGTAAGATGCAAACTCACACTTCTTAAATTCGCTCGCTCACTCACTCACTCACTCCCTTACTCAGTCGATTATTTCGAAAACGACGGACGACTCACGGAGGGAGCCCTGCATGTCGGGGCGACAGTGCTGGAGGACAGTCGATGGAGACGCCTGAATGTTCCTTCCTTCCTTCCTTCCTTCCTTCTTTCCTTCTTCCCTTCCTTCCTTCCTGACTTTGCGTTATCTTTCCCCTCGCTGCGTCTCCGCATCTCCTTTTTGGTGTGACGGAAACTTTGCTTGTGCCACTCCCTCTTCCTATGTTTCAAACGTGTCTGACCACCCCTGTTCGGCTTTGAGAAAGCGTACGGGACTCGGCGTGCCGTCCTGACCTTCTGCACTCCGTCTGTCTGTCTGTCTGTCTGTCTGTTTCATGATGTAACACATCCACATCCAATCAATTCACCGACCGACATGAACACATACCCACGCACGCACGCACACACACACACACACACACACACACACGCACGCACGCACGCACGCACACAGACACACACACACACACACACGCACACACACATAGACAGACAGACAGACAGACAGAGAGAGAGAGAGAGAGAGAGAGAGGGAGGCGAACCCCCACACAGTATGCCCCCCCAAAGACAGGCCGAGCTACCTGAGCAGCTGTGGGTCCTCGAAGAGCCTCTTGGTGTATGACCCTGCCGGTGCGGTCTTCAGTCTTCCCTTCAAAGTCTCTTCCAACGCGCGCAGCCCCGCAGCGGCACTCCAACAAGTTCGCCTCTGGAGGTGGCAGAACGCTGGGGGCTCTCCTTGTTGGACCACGCGGAACCTTCACTCATTCGTTCAATGGACAGAAAGGGGGGGGGGAGGTGAGAGATGTGCAGGCAAAAAAGGTGCACCCTCAAAGAACAGCTCTTTCTACGTGCGTGCAGACACAAAACAAGATTGGGAGGGCAGTCCAGACTTGGCGAAGGCGCTGTGAGTTTGTGCGACAAACGAAGCTCTTGCTCCTTCGCTGTCCCACCCTCACTCTATGAATGACGCACGCCCGAAGCAAGTCAAGGCACTCACCTAATGGCATCCCGATCGCAGTCCACATCTATTGAAAGGAGGCCCTGCCAGGCCCCACTGGTGTCTCCCTTCCGCCAGAGTCCCCCCCGGGATCTGAGGGAAGGGGAGAAAGGGGTGGAGAATATGAATTGAAAGAAAACAAATCGCGCAACAGGAAAGAAATTGTGAGAAAGGAGGACAAGAACGCAGAGCAGATCTGTGCGTCGGAAAGATTCCTCTCACCCCTTCGCCTTCTGTTTCTTGATCGACGACCATTCAACACAAGAAGGAAGGAATTCATGGGCTTTTCAATGCTGCATTGCGCCTCTCTTACAAACAGTGGAGGAGCAGTTTTCGATCGAGGGAACCACAGGAAGGATCGACTCACCTACCTCGACCAGTACACTCCGCGCATACACTCCACAGCTGCGTGCAGGGACTGGACATTCGAGTAAACCAGTCCGAGGGCAACCCCCGACTCATCGCATACCACTGTGGTGAAGAGGCCGTCCGGACGGTCGGACCTGAGCGCAGGAGGGAAATTTGGACATTCATCACTCCGGTGTCTGGCTTTGAGGATCAGAGGGAAGAAAAAAGTTCATGGCTCTACTCTTGAAGCAGGGCACCTGTCCTTGTCAAGAATGACAAGTGAAAGGCCACTCCCAAGGGGTCACAGACGGGCATCATCAAAGCAGCGTCAGACGAGAGAGAGGGGTGTAAAGCGCATCTCTGACACTGAGAAGTCCTGACACAATGGGTGGGTAAGGGGTAAGGGCGGACACACTGCTTGAAGGAGGAAGTTGGTATGTATAGGGAGGAAACAGAGAGGATCGAGGAAGGACGGCAGCGAGAAGAGGACAAAGAAGGCAAGGAAGAAAGCCAGGAAAGAAGCAACTGCAACAGCACGAAAAATGGGGGCAAAAAGAAAGAGAGGGAGAGGGAGAGCGAAAGCGAAAGTGAAAGCAAGAGCAAGAGAGCGAGAGAGGGGGGGGGGGNNNGGGGGGGGGGGGGAGATAAGAAAGGAATAACGGAAAGAGCAAAGAAAGCGAGAGGTCATACACCCGTACACACACACACACACACACACACACACAGAGGGAGACAGAGAGGGAGGCGGCCAAAAGCAGGAAAGCAATAACAAAGAGAGCAAACGAAGAGAGAGGCAGATGCTCACTTCAATGTCGCAGCGAAAAGGTCCACAAAGGGTGCCCCTTCTGGCCCCTCGCCTGAATGAGGCCCCGGAAAGCTCATTCTGCAGGAAGTCTTGCAGAGCGCCGACGCAAGCCCAGAGACCAGGGACACATCGACAGTTTCTGGAGGGCAGAGGAACGCTACCTCGATGTGTGTTCCTGGTTGGTCCTCCTTCCCCCTGGGCCCCTTCATCTTCTCTGCTGCCTCCACCAACTTCCCCCTCCAGCCGTCTCCTAAAGATCTCAAGTCAAACAGGAAACCGTTGGTGTGAGGACGCAAACTCTCACACCAGGAATCAAAATTCTCTAGCAGTGTTTCTACGCCGTCTCCATTTTTCATCTTAGGCAAGAGCACTAGTCTCTCTCTGGGAATGCGTCCCTCGAGAGCAGTCACCAATCCTTCGAGTGCCTGTCCTTGGAGGAAAGGAGACGGCACTTGGACGACCACCTTGGAGACCCCAGAGTCCAAAACGGAAACCACAAGATCCAGAGCCTCCTCATCCAACACAACTAGATCCTTGACGCTCTCTACCAACTGAAATGGTCCAAGAATACCCTGTCTCATCTCCCGGAGAAGAGAGGAAACAGTCCCGTCTCCTTTTTGGAACTTCTTCAGTTGATCAGACCGAGCGAAGATCAGAACTTCCCCGAATACGTCAGCCCTCTTCAAGTACTCCACAAGTGTAGCTGGAAGAGAGTTTTCTCCACAGAGAGGACTCGAGAGATCCAACGGGAGATCCTCGAGGGACCAAAACGGAATCAACATGACTGCACACGAATGAGATGTCAACTGACTTTCTCAAGAGATCTCATCCAAGTGGAAGTGCGAACAAAGACCCTTCAATCTGACCCTGACCTCTCAGACGACTCAAATGTTTGCCAAGTCCCATCCCTATCCAGTAATCAGGGTGAAAGTGCATGATCGACATCGCCAGAGCGGTGAAAGGGCGTGCTCGGCATGGGGTGACTCCGACGTTCACGTCTTGCGACTTTCCCGTCTCCCAGCTTTGTCGGCCCAGTAAAGGTTTTGCGCCATGATCACCCTTGTGGGGCGCGAAAGCGCGCGCGAAACTTCAACGTACGCGTATCGATACATTCAGGTCAGAATATATAGGTCAGATGATTCAATTCCACTGTGTATTACGTACTCAGATATATAAACCCAGCCAGCGGCAGACATCTGGAAACGACTCGCAAAAGGACATATTGTGCAACGCCTTCAGAAGACACGAAGGCATCCCGCCCCAGCAAGCATTCGGTTTCCAGGAGCGAAAAGCAGACCCCTGCCTAACAACACGTCATTGAAACCAAACGACACACTGAGCGTCCAGTCATGCAGCGTGCTGAGAAACCCCCTTGGACTTGACACAATGACCCGGAATTACCTTTGAATTTGTGTGTCCCACTTTCGTCAGTGAGGTACCAGACCCTAAGCAGAAGGAGGAAGAGATCGCAGATGGGAGGGACGCGGGTTGGCACACGGTGTGTCAGACTGAGCCTGGCACTCTTCTTTTCTGCGTATGCTGTGAGCACCTGCCTCGCAGCATCCTCTCCACCTCTCGGCCTCTCTCCTGCTTCCCCTCACCATCATGACACTGATGTGGAGGGTCCCTCTCCATCTCACCTGTTTCTGTTTTCCTCTCAGAAGCATGTCAGTGCTCACTCGCTGATGGAAGGAAGAGAGGAATTGACTTCGGTGGGAGGAGGGGCGAAGCGAAAAAAGCTGATCCGAGTAGATGAGCCGCATTCGCTCCCCACTGTTCAAATTCCTCCGAGAGAAGACAGAAACGGATCCCTGTGGGGAGGCAATACGGAGACTCCCCAGGAGGTCGACCATTCCTCCTCTTTGTCTTCCTCGATCTCGTTCCTTCAGAGGGAAAGAAGGAGAGAAGAAAAGAAGAACAAGAAGAGCTACAGGAACGTTGACGTGAGGAAGCAAGACTTCATTGCCTACTCGGACCTGAAGCCCCCAGGTCTACCCTCTGTGTCCAAGGAGAAGTTGAAGTCGATTGTGAAGAGCACCAGAGCCACAGAGGCGGACGAGAGGGACCTGAGCCTAGTGCACGACCCAGAGGTCCTCCTGACGGTCAATCAGGATCTTCTGCCCATCATCAAGATGGCAGCTCTCTTGTGTCTTAATGCCAGACAGGAACTCGGAAGGACCGAGTACAGAAGCCTGGAGAACGTGGAGGTGGAGAGCGGCGTCACACAGGGAGTAGACCAGTCTCCAGTGAGACAGTGGATAGACAAGAGGACGGGGAAAGCCGTTGATGTGGAGGAGGTAAGTGAGTCCGTGTTTTTGCATCTTGCATTTTTTCTGTTCTTGTTTGCTTCCTTTCTTTTGTATTCCTTCTGCATCTTGTCTGAGCATTTCCATGCTGAGTGCGCCACATAGATTTATACACAAATTGTGGAACAAGGGCAGCAGTGCAACGCAAAAAGAGGCTATAAGAGATCACTCATTGAGTATGGTCTACGGTCCAAAGGGTTTCGGGGGGGAATATTCAGACGCAGACCTCCATGATGAGAGGACAAAACTAGGTGGTGCAAGTCAGGGGTGAGGGGAGCAGAAGAAGAAAATTCTGGGCCCTTATAGTCCCCCTCATGCTGCTTTGTTTCTCTATGATCTGATGACGGTGCAGGTACGAATGACGTTGCCGAACGGGACATACACGTTGAATCCCGTCCGGGTGATTCGGCGTCCAGAGTCAGACGAGGCCTTTGAAGAAAGAAAACAGGAACTGTTCAGGGATCTGCAGTGGAGACTACGGAAAGTGCAGGTACGTGAGGGGGGATTTTGTCGTTTTTTTCTTTTTTTCAGTCCTTTTTGACTTTGTGTTTTCTTTGCTTTCTTTCGTCTCTTCTGATAGCCCTCTGTGTCTGCTTTCACTTTGACATCTTCTTAAACTCTGTGGCCTGCCTGATTGTCCCTGCGTGTCTCGATTGGCCTCCACGACTCACTTCGGTATCACCCATATTTTCTTCTTCCCTTTTTCCTGCCTCGTCCGGTCACACGACTCTGAAGGAGGGTGCCACGCATCTCAACCAATTACATCTCATCTGTTCGGCAGAGTAGTATAATGAGAAGGGGGTGGTGTCTTCTCTCCTCTCCTCCCCTCTTCTCTCAACAACTCAAGTTGGCCCCTGCTGACTGATTATATATTTTCTCATATCTCTCTCTCTTCTCTTTTCGACCTTCACACATGCAGATGGAGTTGGATTCAGATAACTTCAGACTCTCCCGGAAAGTGCGTCTGATCACTGAGTTGATGATGTCCAAATCAATTGCTGACGACTCACGAGAGGAACAGATCGCTGCGGTTGTCTTCAGAAGATCCCCCAAAGACCCCCGACAGAGCTGGCTGGACGCAGCGAGTGTGAGTGACACAGCGAAGCCTGCACGGCCCGGTCTGGTCCCAGCTGCCATCACCAAGGTCCAGGAGAGGGCCGAATCTGACGAGGCACTAATAACCCAAAGGAGAGAGCTGCTGTTATTGAAAGCTTTGCAGAAGAAGACAGCTGACGAGACCCAAGACCAGAATCAAGACGGAGAGGGGGGGGCAGCCAAAAAGCAGGACAAGGGGGGTTCAGGTACAACCTTCGCGACTGTTCAACAAAGAGAGCAAAAACTGGCAGAGCAGCAAAAAGAAGTTGAAGAGCTTGATAAGAATTACCTGAAAGACCTCGGTCTCCTCCCTTCCTCCGACTCGAACCAGAACAACAGAGACAGACAGAGCGACGGAAAGACAGCAACGTCAACATCAGAAGTTGGTCAGACCCCCCTTTCCCCAATGGGCTCACTCTATTACCCGATGTTCCACTATTCCGGCACATGGCTCGGGCTTCCAAAAGAGCTGCGGAGAGAGAACGAACTCATCGACAGCACAGAACGCGAAGGTGTCAGTCAGTCCAAACGTTTCTTTACTGTCGACCACTTACTTGCTGCAGTGCTCGAATTGTGTGCATGATTCGTTTCTTCATCTTTCTATTGTTGGGAGCTTCAGTACAGCTGTGGGGTCAGAAAGGAGTGATTGACAGCACGGAAGGCAACAGGGATCTCCACTGAGTGAAAGTCGTCGCTGTGCTCTGTCGCCCCATGGGTTGGTGCTTAGTCAGACAGGCAAAGAAAACCGTGTCCCATTTCTGTCCAGACAGGGAAAGAAAACAATAGATTCGTATGGATGGTACTAGATGCCCTCTCCATTTCTCCTCCGCGTGCTTCAGAGGTACCGGGTGTAAGCTGATGGCGTTTTCTCTGTTGCTTCACTTCTTCTGTAGACTTCAGTCACGTGGTCCCGACAGAGAGTGTGGTCCCGTGCTGTCTCGATGTCCACCTGTGTTATGTGTATTTCCATTCCGACCTCTCTCTCTCTCTCTCTCTCTCTCTCTCCCTCTCTTTCTTTCTGTGTGTGTGTGTGTGGTGTGTGCATGTGCATGTGTGCATGTGCATGTGTATGTGTGTGTGTGTGCGTGTGCGTGTGTGTGTGTGTGTGTGTGTGTGTGTGTGTGTGTGTGTGTGTGTGTGTGTGTGTGTGTGTGTGTGTGTGTGTGTGTGTGAGAGTGTGTGTGTGTGTGTGTGTGTGAGAGAGAGAGAGAGAGAGTCTCTCTCTCTCTCTCTCTCTCTCTCCCTCTCTCTCTGTGTGTGTGTGTGTGTGTGTGTAAGTGTGTGTGTGT
>JAHBMJ010003141.1:0-12751 GCA_018398765.1 Chromera velia
GAGGAGGAAGAGGAGGAGGAAGAGGAGGAGGAGGAGGAGGAGGAGGAAGAGGAGGAGGAAGAGGAGGAGGAAGAGTGGAGGTTCTGACATGTTCTTGCGCCGGGGGGGTAGGCTCGGGTGTCTGCTGGAGCTTGGAGGGGGCAGATGTGACCGTCTGTGCTGCACGGCCTCCCTTTCCAAACACATTGGCACGAGGTGCACCTTCCCCCCAACCTATGACATGCACAGCATTTGCTCGCCCTTGCCTCTTGCGAGTTGCGGGGTGGGGGGATGGGTGTTTTGGTGCTGTGTCCGGCTGTTGTGTCTTCATCTTCAGTGTCCGAATGCTCTGAGTCCACCAGATCAGGAGGTTCGTCATCCTCCTCCTCTTGCTCCCTTTCCTCGCCGCTCCGCCTCTCCTTCCATGTCCTTTTAAGGCGCCTCTCACGGACTTTCTTGTCTGCTACCCATTTACACCTCTCGAGGGGGTCCGTTGGGGCTTCGTCCGGCACTCCCAGGTACCCCTGTGCCTAGTTGCATGATGGCCGGGTAATTACCGGATAACCGGTTACCTGGCCGGGCTAGACCAATTTTTTAACAATGGCCAGGTTACCGGTTTACCGGCCATATAATTAAAAAAAAAACAAAAATAAAAATCTAGAAAAAAAAAATTAAAAAAAAATATAGAAAAAAAAATTATAGAAAAAAAATTAAAAAAAAATCTGGCCGCATTCGAAAGACGCGGAAACTTTTGAATCCTAAAACTGTTTTTCTTTCATGCATGAAACTCATATGCATGCACAACAAGCGAATAACATACATGAAAATCGATGAAACACATTCATGCGGCATGAAAGCACACACACATGCACAAAACACGCGTAAAACACATGCACAGTCAACTCGACGCGATAGCTGTATCTGAACAAAAACCAGGGAGGTCGCTCTGACTCCATGTGAACAGTTTGCCTTTCGACATCTTGAAACTTCTAAGTTTGGCTTCTTTGGGGAACAACTGCTCAATCAAGAGCAAAACCAACGTTTCAACAACACAGGGTCGCGACGTTTCCACATAAGAAAGTGACTGACCTTTGCATCACTGAACGATCACATTCAATTGCGACAGGAGACTGCATACAGGCGCGCACGGGTATCGCAAGCATGCCTGACGCGCCGGGCGCGGTCGCGGCGGCCCCCATTGCGCTAAGGCCGTGCGGCGGCCGCACGGACGTTGATCGGGCCGCGGCGCGGGCCCGCGGCGCCACTGCGACTCGGCCGGCCAGGTTACCGGCCAACCTGGTAACCACCCCCCTATTTCTGGCTGACTACCAAGTTACCAGGATGCACCTAGGCCCCTGTGGGGGGGTGGGGGTCTCGGCTGGTATATCGCTGAGGCTTTCGGAGGTTTGCGTGTGTGTGTGTGTGTGTGTGTGTGTGTGTGTGTATGGGGTTGTGTATGTGGGGTGAGTGTCTGCAGGGGTGCTGGTGGTTGGAATGGAGCTACCTCTGGGGGGTCGCTGAGGCTTTCTAGGGTCTGTGGGTGTATGTATGTGTGTGTGTGTGTATACGGGGTGGGTGTCTGCGGAGGTTCTGGTGGTTGGAAGGGGGCTGCCTCTAGGGTGTCGCTGAGGCTTTCTAGGGTCTGTGGGTGGGTGTGCTTATGTGTGTGTGTATGTGGGGTGGGTGGCTTCGGGGGTTCTGGTGGTTGGAGGGGGGCTGCCTCTGGGGTGTCGCTGAAGCTTTCTGGGGTTTGTGGGTATGTATGCGTGTATGTGCGTGTATGCGGGGTGGGTGGCTTCGGGGGTTCTGGTGGTTGGAAGGGGGCTGCCTCTGGGGTGTCGCTGAGGCTTTCTGGGGTGTGTGGGTGTGTTTGCGTATGTGTGTATATATGTGGGGTGGGCGGCTTCGGGGGTTCTAGTGGTTGGAAGGAGGCTGCCTCTGGGGTGTTGCTGAGGCTTTCTGGGGTCTGTGGGTGTGTGTGCGTGTATGTGCGTGTATGCGGGGTGGGTGGCTTCGGGTGTTCTGGTGGTTGGAAGGGGGCTGCCTCAGATGTGTTGCTGAGGCTTTCTGGGGTCTGTAGGTATGTGTGCTTATGTGTGTGTGTGGGTAGGATGGGTTTCTTTGGGGGTGCGGCGGCCGGTTGGAAGGGGGCTGCATCAGGGTTCAGTGAGAAGCACGTTAGGGACTGGGTGGAAGGCATGTTGCGGGAGGAGGGGGAGTTTGCTGTCTGTGCGAGTGCGGGATGGGGTGAGGTCCTCATAGGGGTGGGGTTAGGGAGGAGTCCTGGGTCCAGACTGAGTGTTTGCAGGGTGGGCAGCTGTAGTGGGGGAGCATTGTGGATGGTGGTGCTCGGTGGTGGGAGGTGGCGGTGGGGGTGTGTATGAGGGGGGAAGGTGAAGGGGCAGCATCTGGTGGTCCTGCGGTCTTCCGGTTCGTTAAAGTCTCTGTCGTCCCATAGGTCTCTTTCCTCGGGGGAGGGGGAAGGGGGTCGGAGGGGGAGAGGGTCTGAGTTTTGTCTGAGGACGCTCGCTTTGTCAAATCTCCATCTCCTGGGTGGTGGTGGGGTTGGGGGAGTCCTGGTGAGTTGTGAGGAGGGCGTGACGGTGCCTATGTGAAAACGTTCTGGTGTGTGGTTGGAGGATGCGGGGGGCCGCGGTTGGGGTTGGGTGTGGGTGTGTCTTTGAATAGATGTGAGGGGACCTTCCCCCGTCTGCCCGGGGGAGGGTCCGGCCTTGGGTTGGCCCCCCTCCCCCGCCACACAACAATCCCCTAGAGGCATACGCACCCCCCCCTCCTGCTTGTGGGGGGAGGAAGGGCCGGCCGCCGTGTCACAGGCGTTTGGGCCCCCCTCCCCCCCAGCCGTGTCACAGGCGTTTAGTTGTTCGCTTGGCCGTCGGACTCCCCTCCTGCTGTCTTCCTGTTGCTGGCTGTTTCTTTCTGTGTCTTGCTGTCGCTGGCTGTGTCTGTCTATATCTGTCTGAATCTGCGTCCCTCTGTGTCTGTCTGTGTCTGTCTGCGTCTGTCTTTATCTATCTGTGGCTACCTGCGTCTGTCTGTGTCTGCCTATAGCTGTCTGCATCCGCCTCCGGCTTTCTGTATCTCTCTGTCGCTGTCTGTGGCTGTCTGCGTCTGTCTTGTCCTGCCGTTTTTTGCCTGTCTCCATCTGCGCCTGCACTGCGGCTGCTCTGGTCTGCCTTTTTGCTTTGACGACTGTCCACGTTTGGCTTTCTGTCTGTCTGTCTGTGCCTGCTTGTGTATCTGTCTGTTCTTAGATCTGAGCTAAGGGTGCCTGAGAAGAGAAGGGAGGGGAATAGGAGGAGGAAGAGGAGGAGGAAGAGGAAGAGGACGAGGAAGAGGAAGATGAAGAGGAAGCGGGGGAAGGAGAGGAAGGTGAGTCAGAACAAGTAGGAGGAGTAGGGCCTGGCGTCTCCAACAGCGAGTTCTCGAACCCCTTCTGGAGGGCCTCATCATCCATCAACCCCGCATTGGGTGTGAGGTCGGCTCCGGCTGGGCTGACATTTAGTCGGCAGACTATTGGGGTGATGGATGGCCTTGCCTGCCTGTCTGCTCACTAGTCATCGGGAGGAGTTGTGCGGATGGCTACCTTTACTAGTACCTTTACCATCTTTTTGACTATCTGTGGCGTCTGGGGCTGTGCGGGCTGCCTCGGGTACGGGTTCTCTCCCCTCTTCCATCTAGCTCTCCACTCCTCCCTCTCCTGGATTTCCTTTTCTGCCTCCTCTTCCCATTCTCTGCGGGTTGCTGTCTTGACTCGCGCTCGGTGTTCCCTAGCCTGTCTGATTGGGTCAGCCATCCCTCATCGCAGCCTAGAGGGTCCAAAGGGTCCTTGAATCGGAAAGGGGGGGATTGGTGGTGTCTTGGGCGGGGGGGTTGGAAGGGTGCGGACGTCTGCCGTAATGAAGGTAGAGCTGGGTGGCGGCTGCCTTCGTTGCTCCGCCCTCCACTCCCTCGCTTCCTTCCTCACCCTTCCAACCGCTTTGGCGTGTCCCTTCCTCTCCTCCTCCCACCATTGCGTCCTTTTGATTCGGCCCTGCTCCACCCGGGGTGGGTCTGTCCGGCATGCGTTTGCGGCCAATGCTGCAGTGTCCATCCACCTCCTCTTCTTCTCTTTGTCCCTCTCCACCGGGCCCCACGCGCACACTGTGGCTGGCTGGCTGGGTGGAGAGAGCCCAGCTGTTGTCGCTTCCCACGCCCTCCCTGCCGTGGGAAGGGCGGGGTAGTTTTTGTCCATCTCGTCGGGGGGCCCATCTGGCTGAGAGATGGACCTGCAGAGGGGTGCACATGGTGGTGGAGAGTTAGCTGCCCCGCTCGGGGGGGCTCCCTTGGCTGTGGACAGGCCCACTTCGCTGATGCCATCTGCCTTACTTTTTGACTGGCCTTTTGATGTTTTTCGACGTCCTGGGCGATGGCAGTCAGTGGTTGAAGATGGAGGAGTAGGAGATATTGAAGACGAAGGAGGAGACGGTCCAGCTCTCTTATCAGAGAGGTCATGTCAAGACAGGGAAGGAGAAGATTGCTTGTGTTCAGGAGACTGCGACATGGGTGCTGCTCCCTTGCCGAGTCTTGATGGGTTTGTTCAATGGAGATAAAAGCAGCAACAAGGAATTCTATGCTCAATCTGAGTGATGCGTATACGTTCGGCCCTGCGTGGCCGTGTATCGGTTGCTCATGTCGCTGGGTTTGGCAGGTCTTTTCGCTTTCTCCACTGGTGTCCACGCTTCCGCGCCCCCGCGCTCTTTCCGGGAGCAACGAGAGTGGCAAACGGACACAGGAACCGGCCCAGCAGAGTGATGCTTGGAAGAGAAACAGACGGAGACGGCAGAGATAATTGGATGACCAGATCTCCTTTATTTCTCAACCATTTTTCTTCAGAAAACTATGAGCGGGTGTCTTCTTATGTCAGAAGGTAGTGTCCTTTGTGAAACCGTTAAAATTTAATTAAGAAACATGGGAGAGTAGGAGAACTAACTAACTAAACTAACTAAACAGTTTTAAATAGTTTTAACCTAGTTTAACCCTAAGATAGTAAGATTTGACCAGCGTTTACATGGTAAATTGCATCCCCTCTTCCGCCCAACATTATGATGCTTCATATCATTGCTAGTGTCATTGATAACAATGTAACAATAAGACTTGAGATAGAAGCCAACCAGTTAGAGAGCAAGGACCGTGTGTATGTGTGTGTTTGAAGGATACGAGGGAAGAACATTTTTTAGGGTGATGACCCTCAGTCTGGGGATGAGCTTACAGATAAAGCCCAAGAATTGTCGGCCGAGCTTACCGATCAAAGAGGCCCGATCTGCTTAATTGCTGATCAAGAAGCATGGGGGGATCGCATTTTTTCAACCCGTTGGTAACGTCTGTGGGCTGTACAGACAGTACAACCCCACAAGTCAGTGCAAAAGCCCGTGTCTCTCACTATCTATGCGCAGCATCAGCTCCTCCCGCTGCTGCTATTCAGATCAAAAGTGACTTAAAGCCTTTCGTGCAGAGCTCTAAAAGAGTCTCAGAACTCGATGACGCCTTCAACGGGCGCTCCTTGACTCAGACTCAGCCTAACATTAATAGTAACTTATAGACAACGAGTGGTCAAACCTGTTATAGTCTCACACATCAAACTAAACTAACTAAACTAAACTAAAAACCACGTTTAGCACCACGTACTTAGCCATATGTAACTAGCTTAGTTCACAATTTAGTTAGTTAGTTTAGTTTTCCAGAGAAATATGAACTAACTAAAGAACTAAGCTAACTAAAGTCCACGCTTAGGCTTTTAGTAAGTGTATACTAGAAGTGTGTAGCTGGCAGTGATTGTACATCACAGTATTCAAGTGAGCAGTGGTCACTCCGATAAATTTAACTATTAAACTTGAACGATAGAGAAATTTAAAAAACTGGTTGCGAAATCATGCCGCAGTGTTAGTAGAAATGCTGAGAAATGCCAGTGTTATCATCTTTTCATACAATTTTGGTGCTTTATCTCAAACTTGGAATTATCAATCTACATCTCTAGCTGCCGCATGGCATCTGTATACTTACATCTAAGTAGTAATAATGGCCTATAGTTAATGCATGTGACCACGGGATGTACATGTATTCATGAGTGAACGAGGTGATTTTATTGTTTTTAGCTTCAGTCTGGTATTGTCGCAGCTCTAGTTGCAGCTTGCAACGTCGCCCGGAATTTGGGCTGGCAGAACCCCCAGGATCCACCATAGCTAGGCTGCACCCATGCATCATGCTGCTCAAGGCAGCTAGGGGCACCTGGTGGCACATGCGCTGCAAAATCAACTCTGTCATTCCCTCGAGCATTCCCTTTCTGTCAACTAAAATCTGACCCAGACGCAGTACAAGCCTCAATCTTACTGCACCCCGTGCGGGAACGCAGAGACGAACGGTTAACTCTTCCCCAAATTGCCTCTAGCTCTCCATTGTCTCCCACCCACCCATCCCGGCCTCCTGCCATCACGGTAATCTCCACTTCAGCAGCTTCCCCTTTTTATGGGCGGCTGCTTGCAGACAGGCAACGGCAGATGCGAACTGTGATTCCGCTCTCCTAGTCTCTCTGGAACTAAGCTTTTCCTCTCCCACTCTCTTCTGCAATCTCAATCTTAAGCACCTAAGTTTCGGTAGTGAGTTGGGGCTCAGAGCCTCGAGAAAAGCCGACAGACCCTCAATGCTGATTCGGTTATAATCGAGGACGATTCTCTCCAGCTCTCTGCACTCATGGGCAGAGAGCACCTCCCCCAGCCTCCTCAGCCTAGCATCGTTAAGTCTGCAGCTAGAGAGGTCGAGACGTTTCAAGTGCGAGAGTTTGCCCCCAGACGCCCCTCCCCCATTTGAGGCAAGAGAGGCAAGCGCCTCCTCACTCAGACGTCCACCGGAAAGATTCAGACTGTGCACAAATGACGGCAGGCCGATCTCACTCTCTCCAATCGCTCTGATCAGTTCGTCTAGGTTGACGTCCGACTCGGTTTGTTCGAGGTAGAACTCGATTTGTGTGAAACCAGGAGGCCACCCCCCCGCCCTCACTGCCTCTCCCAGATCACCCACCCCCGTTTCATCAAGGCCAAAAGAATAATTCCCCAAGGTTTCCAAAGAGGGAAGCTTATCGGAGGCGAGGGCGATTGACAAACCACCCCCGACAGAGTCTGCCCTCGTTTCAGAAAGACCCAAAAACTTTAATTTTGGCATCCCCCCCTCACTCTGCACAATGTCTCTCATAAACCCCTCCCATGACTCTTTGTCAATACCTTCGTTTGAGCTCAGATTGAGGGAGGCGACACCGACAAGCCCCCCCTCCCTCACTGCATGACCCAACCCCCCGAGACCTTCATCGGTCAGACGCGAGTTCGACAAATCAATGTCCGAAAGTTTGGGCAACTTTCCAGACACAAGAGCTCCCCCCAACGATACCCCTCCTCCTCCTGCTCTTGTACGAGACAAACGAAGTTTCTCCAAAAATGGCAACCCCTCCTCACTCTCCACGACTGACCCCATCAGGGCCTCCATCCGCTCAGGGCCGGACCATAAGTCATCTTTCGACACATGATCCGATCGGACGCTCCTACCAGCTCTAGCACCCGCAGGCCGGAAAGATGCCCGACTCTGACTGCTTCAGCAAATCGGGTGATGTGTTCGTCTGTCAAGGGGGAACCACACTTATAGAATTCAGAAAGCATGGGGAGTTTTGTGTGACTGAGGGAAGAGAACAACACGGACTTTCCCTCCTCAATATTATCCAACATAGCGGGAGTTTCGACCCTCAGCTGTCGGACGCAGCAAAAATGCCCCCTTTCAATCGCCTCCCCAACCAATTTGAGCCCCTGGTTTACATTCTCAATAAAACACAGATGCAAGTCAAGCATCTCATACTTTGGCCCCTTATGTGAACTGCTCATCCCTTGAAGGAACGGCGTCACTTGATTGGGATAGGGGAAGAGGCTTAGTGTGCGAATAGAGGGGTGTCTGCACGCACCGAGTGCCCTCATTTCCTCTTCGTTCAGAGACGCAGAGACTAAGTGGGTACCACGCAAACACAGGTCGGGTGGGCACTCGGGAGCGCTCAGAGCGCCAAGGAATGCATCCAAGATTTCTCTTCCGACTACCCTATTACCCCAAGCATCATTCACTCTCAACTCCCTCAGACGAGGGACCCCCCCTACCCGAAGAACCCCTCCCAACTCACCCAGAAACCAACCCGTGAAATCATTCCCTCCCAAGTCTAGCACCTCCAAATTTGGGAGGTCCCTCCTTGCCATCGACTCTGTTAGAGGCTTCACCGCCTCATCTGTCAGCCTGCACTCTCGCATCAGAATCTCACGGAGAGACGGCAGCGAACTCACACACAGAACCGAAGAGAGCCCCTGCATTTCCTCCAGCCCCCGAATTTTGTTCCCGGAAAGATTCAAAGTCTCCACTTTCATCGACTTCTCCCTCATAGCCTCGCACAATGTCTCCAGTCCCTCTTTCTCAAGGCCAGTCGCCCCGAGGTCAAGCACACGGAGGGAGGCAGCATTCCCCTCTTTGACCCCTTCTGCCACTGCTCGGATTCCCTCAGAGCCGAGAGGGTTGCCTGAAGGCAGCAGAGACGCACCGCACACTTAACAGATCACAAATAAAGAAAAAGAGATCGTTGACCCATGCAGGACTATCGATCAGGCCAGATTGCAGAATGCCATGCAGATTGCATAAGTATGTCGGATCATGGAGAAGAAACGAAATCACATTACAGCGAAAGAAGTCGCTCCACCCGATCCATCGATGGAGAAGAGATGAAAGAGCAAAAGAGAGATAACGATGAAATTGCGACATGGAAGTCGAGTGTCTGAATGGTCCCTCTATCCAAAGATTGAAGTGGGAGCAGCCAGGAAAGCATGGGAGCATTTTCATGTGAGAGATTCTCCTTTATGAAATATCTAGGAACGTGCATGATAAATTCACTCGATCCGTGAATGTCTCTGTTTATCAATTTATGCTTGCCCTCATGTTTGTCCGGGTGCCTGTACATTTGCCTGCTTACCCGCTTGTCTGCTCATTCCTCTCTTTTCTCATTTTCCCAGCAGCGTGAAAGCCTCTTCGATTTTTTTTTGCACTCGACACCTATTTCCTGCCGCCCCTCTATCTGACTCTGTTATTGCCTCACGGACTCTTTAAAAGCACTTTCCATTCACAAAGTTTTTTTTTTCTCTCTCTCGCCCTCCCTCCCTCCCTCCCTCCCTCCCTTTTTTCTCCCACCCCACTGCATTTTGATGCTTTGCAGTCCATTCCATTCGTCCGCACATAAACACTCAAGAGGACGAGAGCGGATCTCAACCTAGCTCTAACTGTCCTCCCGACCGCTGTACGTCCCCTCTAGGTCCACTTTTTCGCTGCATGACTTTGATGAATGAATGGACATGCATGTAACTGACTGACCCTTCAAGCAGAGGTGTTCCAAAGAAGGCAAAAGGAGCGGCAAGACCTGAGAGGCCTCTGAGGGTCCCACAGAGTTCACTGCATGCAGATTCGATCCCTCGATCCTTCCGTGGATGGTCGTGCGTTGTTAATTAATTGTTGGGGGAGAGAGAGATGCACGTACACAAAAGGTGGAGCTAGGAAGCCATAGATCGACGCCGTCATCATGCGCATGAATGAAACAGACAACGAACGGAGTGCCTCCCTCATCCACGCAAACTGAAAACTAGCTGATCCTTCTCATGGCGGGAGCTAGAGCAAAGATCTCCTTCCCTCCCTTGTTCACTGCTTCAAACTTGCCCAACCCACCTGCAAATGTGAAGCTCTTGAGTTGGGGGGCGTCCGTTTTCCCTTCTCCTCTCCCAGCTGCCACTCGTTTCAAGAAGTTGAGAAGAAGAGGAAGGGCACGTCCCCTGACGGCCCGGGAGTCTGCACACAGGGCCGGTTGGTCAGAAGTTTTTTTTATCATGTGACCGGGTGATTCTCTCTACCTACAGGCACTACAAAGCAAAAGAACACATACTTCTCTCATGAAAACTATGCGAATCACCATTCTGGGTGTTCAGGGACGCATGCACAAGGCTGTGCGTGTGCGTGCGCATGCATAGTGCAATTCCCCTGGCTGCCTGATTGGCAATGCAGAGGAGACGCTCCACGGACACAACCAGAAACAACGTCGGAACAAACCTTGGCAACTTGAAGGTGACAAGAACACAGAGCGCAGACAGAGGGTGACGCAGCTGAGAAAAAAACAGAGACTCCCTCACCCTTACTCACCCAATTTGATCTCCTCAGCGGAGGAAGGGAGGGCGTTCAAAAGGATATAGATTTCCTCTGAGGACAAGCCGCGCACGCCTGCAAAGGGAAAAGAGAGAAGGGGGAAGGTGACTGGATGAAGGCAGAAAGAGAAGAAAAAAAGAACGAATGGAGAAGGGAGGAAGGGTACTGAAAGAGAAAAAGAATTCAGGGCAGTCTTCTTCTTCTGCTTCCGCCTTGACCGAATTTGCAAAAATGTTCTCTGCACAAACCGCCGGTCTCTTGCTTTGTCAGGACATGCGTAGACGTTAAACTTTGTGCCACTTCATCAAAAAGTCGAAGGAGGGCGCTGATGTATATCAACAGGCAGGCGTCCGCGAAGTCATTTGTGACGCGCTCGTCAATTTTCTCTTCCCCCCAAAAGAGAAACGACAGACTCTTTCTTTCCGCCCGTCGCACGGTGATGCAATTGTCATCTCACCTGAGAGGTCGAGACCGCGAGGAAATGCGAAGGGGATCTTCTGGTATTTGTTTCGTTCCTGCACACAGTGGGAGTGGAAGAATGAAGAAGATTTATATCAGGGCCTTCTCACTCTCGTCTTTTACTGGGTCGGTCGTATCGACTCTGAAAAATTGCAACGTACTGAGAGAAAGGCGTTGGAAGGAACAGAGGGAGGGAAACCAGTGTGTTCATATGAAGAAGGGAGCTAGGTCCCGGTCTCAAGCGCTCAGTGGAAAGCGGTCTGTTTGCAAGGGTAATTCGGCTCAATTCCGATTTCGAGTGTGCGCCCACCAAGAGACCGACTGACTGACTGACTTTGGTCTTCAGGAACGCACTCAGCCAGGCAAGCCCGAAGGATTCTCTCTGTGTCGCCAGGTCGAAGAGCGACTGCGAGATAGACAGACAGACAGACAGACAGGCAGAGGGAACAGGAGGGAGGCAGGGGGGGAAGAACGACAGAGAGAGGTTGTACGCGTGAGAGTCCTCATGGGGAAGGAGAAGGAAGAAAAGGAGACAACGCGCCTGGGGACCACATAGGCTAATGAGAACGAGAGGCAAGCGCAGAGAGAGCAGGCAAGGTCCTGCGTCAATTTGTGTAGCGGTGCCTTCACTCAAGTCTTGAGGAAAGAGAGATCGGCTATTCGACAATCGCCCTCTTCCCCCTTTCTGTGCGAAGACCTCGACACCGAAAAATAATTAAACAAAAGAGAGAAAGGATGCTTCCCAACCTGAGGATTCAGCTTCATCCGATGCATGAAGAAATTCAGGCTCTCGTCTCTCGAATCCACACTTGCCGTCTCCTCCATGCCCGTCTCCGAGTTCCCTCTACTCTTCGGATGCTCCCCACCAATCGCCCCGGGAAGGGCAGAATTTAGTGCTCCCTCAATCATCATTGCACACTTCATACAGATGATCGCGGACAGATTGAATGAAACTCGATGTCCCTCACAGAGCAGCTACAATTTCCAATGTTCCTGAAGAGACAGTCTGGAATTCATCATTGAAGGAAGCATCGAAAGTGCCCAGTAGGCTCAAGCGCAGCTCGTGCTACGAGTCGTGTACACTCTGTCATCGATCTCTGAATCTGCTTGTGATGGACAGTGACAAAGACTCTGTCTCTCTCTCAGTCTCTCATGCAGGTGTCTGAGAAAAACGAATCATTCTGACAATTTCTGACATGCAGACTTCAAATGATCGAAATGCATCCATCATGCATGCAGTCTGACCGCATGCAGCGGGCGCGCAAGCAAAACATGCATGCAAAAGGGGATATGCGCGCCGTGCGCGCGGCGCCCGGCCACGCAATTAAAGGGGGGGCCGCGGCGCCGCGAATGACAACTGCATGCTTATATTAATAGCAAGCCTCAAAGCGCCTGCATGACCCTTTTTTTGGTCAAGTGCCTTTCATCGAACGCCCAACGGCATCCTATAACTGCCCAAGATAAATGTTCTTACAGTCATCAATTGAGACGAAGATAGACGAAGACAGAGGATCACAGGTCCACAATATTGGTTCGTTTGAAGAACACCGTGTCAGACAAAATCTGTCTGACATGTGTCTAACACAGAAACCGCGCATGTGCTGCGAGATCCTGACCCTTTGTGTGTCTGTGTGTATGTGTGTGTATATGTGTGTGTATGTATGACACTGTGTGTGTGTTGTGTGTGTGTGTGTGTATGTGACACTGTGTGTGTGTATGACACTCTGTGTGTGTGTGTGTGTGTGTGTGTGTGTATATGTGTGTGTGTGTGTGTGTGTGTGTGTGTGTATGTGTGTGACACTCTGTGTGTGTATGTGTGACACTGTGTGTGTATCTGTGACACTGTGTGTATGTGTGTGTGTGACACTGTGTGTGTGTGTGTGTGTGTGTGTGTGTGTGTGTGACACTGTGTGTATGTGTGTGTGACACTGTGTGTATGTGTGTGTGACACTGTGTGTGTGTGTATATGTGTGTGTGTGTGTGTATGTGTGTGTGTGTGTGTGTGTGTGTGTGTGTGTGTGTGACACTGTGTGTATGTGTGTGTGACACTGTGTGT
>JAHBMJ010003142.1:5000-12968 GCA_018398765.1 Chromera velia
GCGGCGAATTGGCGCTCAAATGTTATTCTTTTTATTTTTTTTTTTCACTTACATATTTGTTTTCCAATGTTTTTTAAATTACTTCATTTAAAAAAAAAAAAATGGATTTTACATTACGAAAAGAAGAGGAAACATGGGCAGGCAAGTGCGGACAGAGGGTGCGACTTCACCCCATTCGTGAGTGCGGTCGACGGGACGGTGGAGGGGGAGGCAAAGAGGTTCTTGAAGAGGGTGGTAGAGCGATTAAGTGAGAAATGGGGGCAACACATGCAGCCGGATCCGAGCCCAACTGCAGATTGCCCACCTAAAAGCGGCAAGCGCGTGCATTCGGGGGACCAGAGAAGTGCAGGGGGAGGGCTGGGAGGAAGGAGGAGTAGGCAGTGCGCTGGTCATGACTGACGGGTAGGAAGTACTTAGTAAATGTCGAAGAAGGCATTCGGATGGAGGAGCATCAAGTATGAGGTCGCATGAGAGAGAGAGCTAGCAGCGAGAGCAGTAACCAGGACAGAAGGAAGAGACGAAAGACATATAGGCCAGACGCTAGGAATAAACTTTAAGTCAATGCCCCCTTGATTTTACATTACAGGATTACAGGATTATATTGTGTTTGGGGCCGGAGCCCTAAACCTGCGTGCCAGTTATCTGACGTCCGCCTTGCACCGTATATTCATGCACATTACTCCACATCATACATGCATACATGCAATGATACATCTCATCACGACACATGAATTTCTTACCTTGTACTTTAAACTTTAAAACCATTGCTACTGCTGACAAACATGGATGCAGTTGAATTACGGTCCCAGGATAATATTAAATTATGCTTGATTTTCTCTGACGAAGTACGAGTGAAAGACAGAGTGACAGAGGGCAGGGATGGAGCGATAGCATGCATCTTCTATTACTTTTACGACCTTATGCCTACGTGCAGAGCCTGTCTCTCTTGCTCTTTTTATCTGATAAAGCATACCGATCAGATCTTCTACCTTGAAACGCGGCTCTCTGTTTCCTTTCCCTTTCTCTTCTTTGTCGTGGACTTCTGTAAGCTGTTCGGCAGTCATATCTCGAAAAGCATCCTTAAGTTCCTCTTTACAATGTCATCTCCCCCACACTCTTCGTCTCATCAAGATTCTTTTTATGAATGTGTTCACACGGTAGTCTGCTTCGTTGACCAAAAAGGTGAACAGGGCCATTTGATCGATTTTTCTATCCCCTTCTAACTTTTTTACATGTTTTGCTCTTTTGTTTCTCTTGTCTGTCCTCCCTTGTACCAGATAGCTAATGCATTCCTCCCTTTCCCATTCGTGCACTGGGCATTCTGTGAGCACGTGAACCTCATCCTTGAGGACTGAAAGGCCAAGCAAGTCAAAACAGAATGGACAAATTCGTTTTTCAAGTGGCACTCTCTGTTCACCTTTCTGCAGCACTCTTCCTTTTGTGACGGCTTAGCTTCTTTCTCCAAGTCTGAATGCTACTCTCCTTCTATGCACTAACCATGGTGCCGGCTCAGTGTAGCAAGAGGGGGCTTTTTTAATATCTTCTTCTCTAATGCATGCACGGAGTGCACCAGTGTTTCTTTCTGCATTTTCTTCTTTCTCAAGGAAAGACCACAAATGAAGGCGATTTCCATTCTAAACCCCTCTGTGCCAACCTGAAACCTCCTCAAACTGACTCAGTCTTACCTGTTCTTCTCTCTTTCTTATCTTGATTGTTTGTTCCACCTGCCTCTTAAACACTTTCTTCTTTCTTTTTTTTATCTCATCTACGTTTCTTTCTCTCAACCATCTAACTATTCTGTCTCTTGCCTCAAAAGAAGGCTGTTGGCCTACCTGTGCTGGTGTTCTTCTTATCTCAAACGGGTGTTCACCTCTGTTATACAGCGCTCTTGCATTCTCTTCTAAGTGGGAGAAGAACTTATATAGATGTATTTCCTTTCCCTTCAGTCTGCTGTCCACTCTTCTCTGAACTGTATCGATCAACGCATGGGGAACTGTATTGATCAACTATATTGACAGGGGATTCTCTTTTCTTTTTCAGAACAGCAGCCCCCCATGTCAGCATCGGATCTGCTACTTCTTGCTCGATCGGAAGAAGACCCCCCTCTAAATAGGTTGATACAATGCTTTCTTTTTTTCATATACCTAACACCCACCTCACAAACCTTTTCTGTAACTGGTTGAATTTCTCGAAACTCTTTTTTGTGCCCCTGTGGATTTCATAGCCATATAGCCAAACTGCCCTGACTGTCTGTTTGAACCACTCAAAATACTTAGTAAACACTTGGAGACAGCTTATCTGCGACTGCTATCTTTACTTTTAGGGAGTAGAAAGCTCTTTCTGTCTTAAAGTTTGTGTATCTTTCATCCATCATCTTTTTTATCGAACAGTCGTCTGTTATCAAGAGGCCTAGGTATGGGTATTCAGATGCCCTTTTCAGTTCCCCTCCGGCCAAACTGAACTCATATGTCTTCCTTCTTTCCCGGTCTCTCCCCTCCCCCTACATAAAGAACATTCATCTTAACTTGGTTGAAAGAGGAACTTCTATGTCTTCTGTTAAGCCTTCCACTCCTTTCAGCAGTACTTTAAAACCCTTTTCCTCCTTTGACTTAAAAAAGGCCTCGTCTATATATAGACCTGCGTCAAAGTCCACTGTGCGTCTCTGTAGACTCACGTTTGCCTTTCTCCTTCCTGTCTGTCGTCTGTCTCCCTCTAGTTCAGACTCTGTCTGGCAGTGCTCTCCTTCTTATTTCAGCAGACATATCGTTGGTGTATATAAAATAAATGACAGGCCCTGCCAGACCTCCCTGCTTCCCTCCTTTCCTTTCTTTCCACCACCAGTCCGTTCCTTTCACTCTCACCCTGATGTCTCTAGCTTATCAACTCCATAATCCAATCAGCCATCCAGTCTGACAACTTGTTTTTCTTTAGCTGTCTGTATAGCTTTTCGTGTCTCGCTTCATTAAACGCCCTCGTAAAATCCAAAAAAGTAACAAAAAGTATAAGAGCATAAGCAATATTATTCAACAAAAGAAAAATTGCGTCGAGCGTACCTGATCCCTTCTTGTATGCAAACTGAAAAAGTGTGGCAGAGTCTATGTGCATCGTTTCTTCCTCACTTGCCCCCCTCATCACCAGTTCCCCACACTTTGCTATTGCAGAGGCCAAGTGAATGAGTCTCTACGCCCCTAGAAGAGCCTGCATCTTTCCCGGCTTTGGGACCAGAGCGATTGGCAAGTTATTCCAGCCTTTCGGCCACCATATATATTTTGCTGAGACAGAAAAGAGATAGGTGTAGAGATCGTATTCCGACACTTCTTTATCATTTTTAGCACCCTCAGGGGCATGCCGTCCTTTCCTGCTGCCTTTCTTAGGTTTTCTGCCTTGTGCATAGCCTTTTTTACTTCTTCTGTCCTTATACTAGTAGTGTTTTTTATTGCTCCTACCCCCGCCTCTGCTCTTTTAATTTCTTTCTGCCTATCTTCTTTTTCCCTGTTTTCTGCTTCCTCTCTTTCCTATACGTTTCCTTCTATCTGGAAAAGTTTTTTATTCCCTCTCGCTATCTCGTCATTTGATATCCTGTTCTTTCGGTGCACTTCCTTTCTTGTTGAGAGGGCTCTCCATATACTCTATCCGCCTCTATCTTCTTTCAATTGATTTATTATTCTCTGTGTTCTTTTTGTGCAGTCCCTCTGTTCTCTTTTTCTTTTTTGGTCAACGAAACAGACTACCATATGAACACATTTATAAAAAGAATTTTGATGAGACGAAGAGTATGGGGGAGATGTAAAGAGGAACTTAAGGATGTTTTTCGAGATGTGACTGCCGAACAGCTCGCAGAAGTCCACGACAAAGAAGAGAAAGGGAAAGGAAACAGAGAGCCGCGTTCCAAGGTAGAAGATCTGATCGGTATGCTTTATCAGATGAAAAGAGCAAGAGAGACAGGCTCTACACGTAGGCATAAGGTCGTAAAAGTAATAGAAGATGCATGCTATCGCTCCACCCCTGCCCTCTGTCACTCTGTCTTTCACTCGTACTTCGTCAGAGAAAATCAAGCATAACTTAATATTATCCTAGGACCGTAATTCAACTGCATCCATGTTTGTCAGCAGTAGCAATGGTTTTAAAGTTTGAAGTACAAGGTAAGAAATTCATGTGTCGTATTTCTTCTTCTGCAAGCTGTCTTCTGTCTTCTGCGAGCTGCGCTCTCAGAGCGAATTGGAACGAAAGCTTCCCAAGAAGAAAAGGTGAAGAGACGGCAAAGTTTTGGACACACGTGCAACAGTCAAAAATCCTTAGCCGTCTCACTTTTTCTTTGTGGTCAGAATGACAGAACAGGAGGAAAGAAACGTAGAGACGAACTTTCTGAAGTGCCCTGGCCTCTCTAATATCAGCTCAGACGAAGAAGGGACCCACAAGGAGATGCTGAAGGACAGGAAGAAGATGTCCGAGCAGCCAGCTCTCACGGAAGGTGCCATGGAAAGGCTACTCCGTGAAAGCGAGGCTCGAACAGAAGAGAAATTGGGAGGGAAGATCCAGGGACTGAAAGACAGTATAGAAGAGATGGGGGAGCATCAAAGAAAGATGCAGCAGACGGTGAACGATCACGAAACGAGACTGGGAAATTTTGAGAAGGGACAAAAAAGATCGGCCAAGGAGAAGATGGAAGAGGAGAGGAGAATCTGCTCGCGGGTTGTTCTTGGACTGAAACTGCCCAAGAAAGACATCCGCATACACGCAAAGAATTTTATCTACACAGCAGCACTCGATCCTAATGGGGCGAGAAAAGATACCCGACTGCAGGCTGCAGCGTTTGCTGAGACGATGTTCCAGGCATTCCAGGGGGTGATGTCGATGAACCATCAGTCGTGGGGGTCAATGACGAAGATGGTCTTCAGTGCAGAAACAGTAGCAAGGGATTTCGACTCCCTCTTTGATGAACAGAACAACATGCAGCACCCAGAAACAGGAGACCAACTCCGCTGTGTGATCCCAAGAACGAAGGAGCAGACACTGTCAGACGCGGCAACGAAAAAGTGGTCAGTGGGAGTGATGGGAGATGCAGCTTCCAGCGACCAGAAAAAAGAAGAGGCGAGGAAGGCCCTTCAGAGACTAGGAGTTCCCCTCTCAGAGCAACCCCAACCGAGAGCCCCAGAGGGAGATGGAGATCTCGTGATGGGGGGAACAGAGAGAGATGGCCAGCAAACAGGAATCCCGAAACCGAGCCCGAGGATTGAGCAGAAGGGAAAGAAGAGGATGCAGGTGCAGAACGGAAGTGCAGAGCAGCAGCAGGCAAACGCCGGGGGGGAGGCCTCCGGGGTTGGCCGTTGACGGGGTTGGCAGTTGAAGGAGGAGAAGGGGGGAGGAAGAAAGAGAGAGGTCGGGAGCCGGCCTCCCCCCGGAAGAAGGCTCTCAAGGGAAGACGAGCAAGAAACGTTGATTGAGGAAGAAAAGAGATCGATAGAAGAGCTCAGAAAGAGAATAGAAAGGGTGATGGAAGCAAAGGAAATGTTGAAGAGAAGGGTGAAGTTGTTAGAGGCAGAGATGACCGAGTGGACAGTGAGAGACACGATAGAGAGGGTAGAAAAGATGGGGCTCGGGGAAGAACTGAGAAAAATCGAGAGACGGAGGGCAAAGAGAGAGCATGCCAGGAAGGCTCCATCTGAGTCCAACGTTTTGAGAAGGAACAAGTTTTGGGTGCTGAGTGAGGAAGGGGAAGAGATGGAAGGAGGCACGCCGAATCATGAGACCACCTGTGGAGCCCCCAACGAGTTACACACTCTTTCAAAAAAATTGTGTAGAAATTTTCACTCTTCCACTCCAAATAGTCGAGACTCTTTTTCCTCTGCAAATTGGCTCGGCCGGCCTAAGCGCAGGGAGGAGAAGCTCACTGGAGACCCCGAGCTGATGCAAGGGGGGGGGAGCGGGACTGCTTCGCGAGGGGCAGTCCCTATACAGGTGTGTCAGCTAGACGAGCCTCGGCCACGTTCCTCGCTACTTTCCAACTCTCTTTCACACTCACTGAAAAAAGGTGTAGACCAGTATGCTCCCCCCCCCTTGTGCCTTCCTTTGCGTGCAGAGCGATATGAAGCCGAGTGCACAGAGAAGGACGGAGCAACTCCGAATAGAGAAAGGACAAATCCACCCGCAGGGGAGATGGAGAGAAACCAAGTGAGAAAAGGTGGAGGATTTTTGTTGGGAAGAAGGACAGGAGGGAAGGAGAGTCCAGGGGAGGACAAAGAAGAAAAAAGCGATTTTGTTCCCTTTCAGTTAGACCCCTGGGATGTAAATTGTGGCCCTGCCAGAGAGAAAGAACCAGAAAACACCCTCGAGCATCCCAGATGTTTCTGCAGCATACATCCATTCTCGATCAACACACCCAAGCAAGACGGATCCCGGTTTGGCTTCTCTTTCTCCTCAGAAATCGAAGGCTCGGCAGAGAAGGAGAATAGTTTAATTCACAAAGACGAACGAATACGTGCCAACATGTGTTTATGTGTATGTTCTTCTCTTTCCTGTTCCGTTCGAGCTTCTTTGCCTCGTTATCCCCCACCAGGTCCGTCTCCTTACAGCTTCACTACTTCTTCTACGTCTTTCTCTTGTTTTTCTTTTTCCTCTGAGTCTCTTGGTTTTTGTTCCTCTTTCCCTGGCACTGGCGGAGGAAAGAAAGAGGGCGGGAAAGAACAGGAAGGGAGGGGTGGGAAGAGGCCAGACCGCCGGGAGATTTCTTCTTCTTCTTCTTCTTCTTCTTCTTCTTCTTCTTCTTCCTCCTCCTTCTCTTCTTCTCCTCCTCCTATTCCCTCTTCTTCTTTTTTTTCTTCTTCTTCTTCTTTTTCTTCTTCTTCTTCTTTTTCTTCTTCTTTTTCTTTTTCTTCTTCTTCTTCTTCTTCTTCTTCTTCTTCTTCTTCTTCTGCTTCTTCTGCTTCTTCTTCTTCTTCTTCTTCTTCTTCTTCTTCTTCTTCTTCTTCGTCTTCGTCTTGATCTTCGTCTTCGTCCTCGTCTTCGTCTTCGTCTTCGTCTTTATCTTCTTCTTCTTCTTCTTCTTCTTCTTCTTCTTCTTCCTCTTCTTCGTCTTCCTCTTCTTCCTTTTCTTTTTTGTCTTCCCCCGTGATGAACAGAAAGAGCAAACAAAACAAGAAAGACAAAGGAGTAGAGATGTGGGCTCTGAACGTAAGGGGGAAGAACGGAGAATTTGGTGCAAAGCCCGCTTTTCGCAGAAGAAACGAAAGGAGCCGACATCCTCTTTATGAATGAAACTAGAACAGAGAGGACAGTGTGCAGTGTGAATGGAGGAAGACTACAAGGAACGAATTTCCCGTTAGTAAAGGAGGGAAGAGAAGTAACGACGACAGGGGGGGTGATGGTATTGATGAGCAGAAAGGCAAGAGAGCTGGGCTTTACGAGAGAAAGAGCAACGGAGATAGCGGTATTTGCAGAAGCACTAGGCTTCCCGCTCTTCGTTGGCTTGTATGACCCCCATGAAGAGTCGAACTACGCAGATGAGACACACCTCAACAATTTTGCAGAGAGAATCGAAGAGAAAAGAGCAGAGAGAGAAAGAAAAGGAGAGAGCAGATTCTCAGAGGTCTGCGTGATAGGGGATTTCAACGCCCACACTGGAAAGAAAACTCCTCTGATAGTCTGGACAGGGAAGGGAGGGGGAGAAGAGGAAGAGTGGGCACAAACAGGCGGGAGAGAGGAGGTTTTCAGACCGGAGAGGGAGTTTGAAGACGAGACGGACAACACGAAGGGAAGGGCTCTTATTCGTTTTTGTGAGATGGTGGACATTGTTCCTCTGAATGGACTGAGGCGGTGTGCGGTCGAAGAGGGGGGGGAGAAGGTAGCTTTCAACTTCGATGGATCGTTTACCTTCGACAGGGGGGGAGACAGAGAGAGGTCCCTGATCGACTATGCATGCATGTCTCCTGTGTCTCTGCCATCTGTTCTTCTTTTTTCTGTATTTTGTGT
>JAHBMJ010003143.1:0-12852 GCA_018398765.1 Chromera velia
GGGGGGGGGGGGGGTGTTGATGCATGGATGAACAGTGGGCAGGAAAGTTCTCTCTCGCCACGATCCGGCAAGACTGCTGTCTGAACTGAGTGAACTGCACTGCTGCTCCTTTTGCCTTTCTTTGCTTTGCCTCCTTGCCTGCATTTATGATCAAAGAATTAATCAAAAGAAAAAAAAATGTTTGCCTGCCTGCAGGTACATCGTGACCTCCCAGCCCAACGTGGGCCCGTCTGCGTGCTCGTTATTCTTCATCATCCAGTCGTTGCGCAAGGGGGGCGTTCTCCGTCTGAGGGTGGAGAAGTTCCTCTTGGAGAACCTGGCAGAGGGGGGGGGCCTCAGGGTGAGTGGGCGGGTCTGTGGGTCTGTGCATGCATGGGTGTGTCTGGAGGCAGGCGGACGGGCTTTCCGTTGAGCGGCTTGAAACGGGGAAAAAAGAGAAGTTTGTTCAATGAAACTCTATGTTGAGTGGAGAGAACCGCTTGGAGTTTTTTCCTTCTTCGCTAATTCATTGGTCTTCCCCTGTGAATTTTGGAATGAGACGACTTGGGATTTGTGGCCGGCCCCCTGTGTTTGTTGCTGGGCATTGAAGTGTTGATTCATTCATTCGTCTGTACATGGAAGAAGAGAACTTACAGATATCGTAGTTCTTGCCCGCATTTTATCTTTCATGAAGCTTTCTTTCTTCTTCTCTTCCTCCTCCCACTCTGTGTGTGCAGGCCGAGCTAAACGAAGAAAGCTTCGAGAAGCACAAGGCCTCCGTTCTCTCGGTCAAAAAACGGCAACCCAAAAGTTTGAAAGAAGAAAGCGATCGGTCGGTCTGTCCGACAAGCAGGAGGCAGGGTGGATGAATGATTGCAGGGGAACGAAAGAACCAGTGTATTCTCTTTCGCTTTCCCTTGTCACCTGTCTGTGTCTGTCTGTCTGTCTGTCTGTCTGTCTGTGTCTGCGTGTTTGTGTGTCTGTCTGTCTGTCTGTCTGTCTGTCTGTCTGTGTCTGCGTGTTTGTGTGTCTGTTTGTCTGTCTGTCTGTCTGTCTGTCTGTCTGTCTGTCTGTCCGAAAGAAAGGAAGCGATTCGGAAAAAGTGAAGTGAAGAAAAGACGATATAGTCTGTCTGTCTGTCTGTGCATCTACCCCCCCCTCCCGCAAATTCTCTTGGCATGGTTCCAGTACAGCTATTCATATGCACGCCCATCTGATAAGCGCATCCTCTCCATTTTCTCGGAAGTATTCTTTATGTTACCTACTTCCTTCCTGTCTTTGACGCTCGTTTAAATTTTCTCTAGTGCTCGTTGGACTGCTTGTGAAAAGAAAAAGAAGAAATGAAGACCTTTCATTCTTTCTGCAGACACCTGCCCCAAATGTTTCGAAGAAGTTTCGCTTTCGATCGGAGGGAGAGAGAAATCAAGGCGCTCGAGTGAGTCAGTGGGTGAACCGGATCAGAGAGGGAGGGGGGGAGGGAGATGATGTGCGGCCTCTTCTTTTCTTTTTCTCTGCCTTCTTTTTGAATCGTCATCTGACACTGAGGAGGGGCAAAGGAAAAGCTCCCGCCCCCCCTGTTGCTGTGCACCCGCCTGTTCTCTTCATTCCGTTCGACTGCATAGAAATGATAAGGGATGACTGAAGGGACTGATAGGCGGGGGGTAGGTGTACAGCGAGGTACACCGTTTTGGGGTTGGCGACTCAGAGATCGTTCCTCTTTTCTTTATTTTTGGGTTCTTCCTCTTTCCTTTTGTCTTGCTTCATTGTTGTATCACATCCTGGAATTCATTTTCTCTTATTTGTCCGTTCTTGCAGGGAGCTGACCTTCGAGGAGTTCAGAGACTTCGCAGGCGAGCGTCTCCTCTCCCTGCCCCGCATTGCTGTTGAGATGAACGCTTCTGCCGCCTCTGGCTTGGCTGCTGTGCCGTCTCCGGGTCCCACTCAGGACGGTCAGCATGCATGCATGGAGGGCTGTCAGGGAATTGGTTCTTTTCTCTTCTTTTCTTTCTCTCCATGATCGATCAGTTTCTTCGTTGGTAGTGCAGAACTCGCGGGGGGAAGTGTGCAGAAAGTTGGCCGACAAGAGGAGTGACCGTACGTGGAATGTTGGTGGTGCCTGAAGGGAACAGCCATGCACGTACCCACGCAGGCGCGCGCGCGGGCACACACACACACACACACACAGAGAGAGAGAGAGAGTCTGCTGACTTCTGTCATTTTTGGGGGGGGGAATCCCCTCTTCTTCTGTTTTGATCCACTGTCATTTGCTGATTGCAGAAGAGGACGGAGAGGAAGGGGAGGGGGATGAAAATGGAGTCAGCTGCGCTCCGGTGGAGGCGAGCGAGGAGGACATGAAAGCAGAGGCTGCAGAGGCAGAGAAGGTAGCCGCAGCGTATGCGACGATCGAGAATGCCGAGCTTCTTTCCGGGAAATTTCGCGAGACAGCGAAGAAGACATTTGCAATTCCTTCTCAGGTTACCATCTGAATTCTTTCAGGTATCGAAGACGCATTCAGTGCGGGCCGTCGTTCTCTTTCGATGGTACTGGATTCTTTCTTGCCTTCCTTCCTTTTCGTCGTTCTTTCACTTGACAGCCTGGAGCCATTGCCCGTGTATTTTTCTGCTTAGCTGACTGTCAATCGCGTTCCAGCAGGATCTCTGCAAGAAAAGAATTCGGTAGTTGAACTGGACGTGAGAATTAAGTGGGAAAGCCTGCAGAAGTATCTATCCGCCTGAAATTGACAGGGGATCTCAAAGGAAAAGCGTGATACACAGAGAGGGAGAGAGAGTCTCAAAGAGAAAGAGAGAACGTACTCTAGGAACGCACTGCGTGGCCAACTGGATAAAAGTGAAATGTTGGACTCCAGACAATCAACATACTTTTTTGCGTTGCATAAGAATGCCGCATGAAGGTGCACGCACATAGAAAAAAAAGTTTTTAATAATATTACTTTTATATTTTATAATTTTAATTTTTAATTAATTTTAATGTTTATGAATGCATCAATTGAGGCAGTTTAGGGTTTGTAAATGCCGTCAGTGCCGAATGTCGACATTTACAACACCTCTAGTGTCGACATCGGCATTTGAAACGGCATTTTGTAGCAAAAATGACGTTTTTACTACTACTGTGCAGTAGACGTCAATAGATTAATTGAGTCTCTCCATATAGAATATCACTTAGTAAGAATGATTGATCGATTGAAGAGTTTATCGTGAGAATCAGGCAATCACTACAACTCTTGATCTCACTATTCTAAGCCTAGTTTGAAGCATTTTTTAAAGTAGAAAAAACGACTCCCAGAGCTACAAAGAGTCCAAAGAACGGACTTTTGAGGACCAGACTGAGATCTGACATCTGAAAAAGCTTAGGCCAAACAGGCCTCTCTGGACTCAGAAGTCTAGAAAGGGCTGTGATGCATCAATGATGATAAAACGTATACCGACACTCTCTATCTGGTCCATGCAGGTAACTTAGTTCCAATAGGGGATAATGACTCGGAATGCATGGTTGGTGTACTGTGGACTCCAACAGCTAGTCTAATAACATAGATAAAAATTATTATACACTTGTTAAACTCAGATCTTATAGTTAGTCAGTTAATGATCATGCAGTAGATTCTAGTCTACAGCTAGGTCTACAGTCAAGACATTTTCAACAGTTAATTCCACACTTCTTAAATTTATGAAAGTCCTATACTAGATTCTATACTAGGTCCTATAGGCCGGGTTGATCGATTCAGGTCGAAGGTTGGGCCGTTAGTCTAAGACTCTAAGCAAACTATGAAATATGTTGGCATTATATTGAAACATAAATGTTGTTGTCGATCAGTGCCGTTTATACCTCTAGTGTCGACAACGGTATTTATCGCCTGCGGCATTTACCAACACTAAGGCAGTTAAAGCCAGTGTGTACACCAATTGGGCTCTGGCTAACCGCAGGGCATAACATACAACATCTGTTTGTTTGTAAAAGATATCTATCTAGGAAATTAATATTTGTATTCGGGAATGTATATACAGTCTCACCATTAAAAAACTATAAAATTCGATCTTTGTTAATATTTACTAGGATTAAGATTAGGATTAGGATCTATGTCCGGAGGATTGGCCTCCCACCCCAATACCAAATGTCCGGGATAAGATATGATAGGATTTTATATTCCAGGAATCCCTGTGGTCCACTGCCAGCAGCGCCAGGTATCGGCTTGCACCGATATAGTTTCGCTCAATCCTAGGCTCGATCCCTTCAGTGAGGGAGAAAGCGTCAGGCCTCCATGAGCCCACCAGGTATATCCCGGCCGTCGATCAAGTTTGTGTTTCTTCTCATAAAGAAGTCGTTTAATGGCTCAGACTTTAGATTACAGGATTACAGGATTATATTATGTTCGGGGCCAGAGCCCTAGATCTGCGTGCCAGTTGTCTGACGTCCACCTTGCACCATATATCTATACACATTACTCAATACCATGCACACATACATGCAACAACATATCCCATCATGACATATGCATTTCTTGCCTTGCACTTTAAAACTATTGCAACTGCCAATAAACATGGATACATTTGAATTACAGTCCCGGGATACGATAAGACTCGGATTATGCTTGATTTTCTCTGACGAAGTGCAAGTAAAAGAAGAGTGACATATGGCAGGGGTGGAGCGGTAGCATATATGCATCCTCCATTATTTTTGCAGCTTTATGCCTACGTGTAGAGCCTATCTCCCTTACTCTTTTCATCTGATAAAACATGGTGATCAGATCTTCTACCTTGGAATGCGGCTCTCTGTTTCCTTTCCCCGGGCCTTTTCTTCTTTGTCGTAGACTTTTGCGAGCTGTTCAGCAGTCACATCTTGAAAAGCATCCTTAAGTTCCTTTTTGCATCTCCCCTATACTCTTCGCCTCATCAAGATTCTTTTTATAAGTGTGTTCACATGGTAGTCTGCTTCGTTGACTAAGAAAGTGAACAGGGTCATTTTGTCAATTTTTCTATCCCCTTCTGACTTTCTCATACGTTTTGCTCTCTTATCTCTCTCGTCTGTCCAACCTTATATCAGATAGCCAATGCATTCCTCCCTTTCCCATTCGTACACTGGATATTCTGTAAGGATATGGACTTCATCCTCAAAGACTGAAAGGTCAAGCAAGTCAAAACAGAATAGACAAATTCGTTTCTTAAGTGGCACTCTCTGTTCACCTTTCTGCGGCACTCTTCCTTTTGTGATAGCGAAGCTTAATTCTTTTTCCAAGTCTGAATGCTGCTCTCCTTCTATGCATTGACCAGGGCGCTAGCTCGGTTTAGTAAGAGAGGGCTTTTTCAATTTCTTTTTCTCTAATGCACACACGGAGTGTACCACTTTTTCTCTAATATATTTTTTTCTTTTTCAAGGAAAGACCACAAATAAACTTTAAGGCGATTTCCATTTTAGACCTCTCTATACCAACCTGAAACCCCCTCAAACTGAGTCAGTCTCACCTGTTCTTCTCTTTTTCTTGTCTTGATTGTTTCAATTTGTTTGTTCTACCTGCCTCTTGAACACTTTTTTCTTTCTTTTTTCCATCTTATCTACGTTTCTTTCTCTCAACCATCTAACTATTCTGTTTCTTGTTTCAAAAGAAGGCTGTTGGCCTGCTTGTACTGGTGTTTTTCTTATCTCGAACGGCTGTTCACCTCTGTCATACAGCGCTCTTACACTCTCCTCTAAGTAGAGAAAGAAGTCATACGGATGCGTTTCCTTTCCCTTCAGTCTGCTGTCTTAGACTACTCCTCTCTAAACTGCATCGATCAATGCATGGAAGACAGGGGATTCTCTTTTCTTTTTCAGAACAGCTGCCCCCCATGTCAGTGTCCGATCGGCTACCTCCAGGCTCCAGCTCAATCGAAAGAAGACCCCTCTCTAAATATGTTGATGCAACACTTTCTTTTTCTCATATGCTGAGCACCCACCTCATAAACCTTCTCTATAGCTGGTTGAATTTCTCAAAACTCTTTTTTGTTCACCTGTGAATTTCACAGCCATACAGCCAAACTGGCAACTGCCCTAACTGTCTGTTTGAACCACTCAAAACAAACACTCGGGAGCAGCTCACCTGCGACTGCTATTTTTACTTTTAGGGAGTAGAAAGATAGTAGAAAGCTCTTTCTGTATCTTTCATCCATCATCTTTTCTATTGAACAGTCATCTGTCATTAAGAGGCCTAGGTAAGGGTATTCAGATGCCCTTTTCAGTTCCCCAAGCCTCCGGCTCTAGCTCCGGCTAAACTAACTCCGAACTCATATTTCTTCCTTCTTTCCTGGTCTCTCTCCTCCCCCCACATAAAGAACATCCATCTTGACTTGGTTGAAAGAGGAACTTCTATGTCTTTGGTAGGTAGCATGCATTGTCAAGAATGCATGCTCTTCTCAAACCCTTCCTTTCATCTTCCTCTTTCACGCTTTTTATACGATGTAGCAGGGCAATGTACTGAGGCACCCCTGACTGAAAATCATTGCGGCTGTGGGATGACATACTGTGTATTCGCGAGAGCTCTTCTGGACGTGCATTGGAGAGGTGACCATTGTTCCAACATCAATACCTCCAACAATGTTTTTACTGGATATATGCTATTATGCTGCTGCAAGTTATGCATATGAGTTAAATGCTAGATACAAGCATATCTATATAAGCGTTAGGGTGGGGAAGGTGGGAGCTGCAGAAGAAGATTGATAAAGTGAACAAGAAGAGCGAGGAAGCCGAAATCGTATATGCCGTTTAAATCGATTTTCAGGCCGAAAAGCCAACACGGATCCAGAGCCGTGGCTCGAATAATAAACAATCATGCATGCAGCAGCGGCCAGGGCAACAGAGTCTTGAACAGACTCTGGTGGGCCCCGAGGGTGGGGTCTAATACCTTAGCTTAGGCTAGAGAACGCCCCGCCCTGCTAGCTCTGGCGACAGATAGACATAGCGGGAAGGCCCTAGGGCGGAACATAGTATCAATCAATCAATCAATCAATCAATCAATCAATCAATATTTAAACGCATTAAATCGAAAAACGATTGAACTGCTATTTAAACTGTCACATACACTGTCAGTGCCTATCATAATTCTAAGATTTAACAATTACACTGGCATTCTTATACATTCTTTATGGTGATGATGATGATGATGATTGAGGGTTAAATCCTAGATTTAGCGACGCCAAATCCCAAGCCACTAGAGTGGTTGTACAACTCAGCTTTAGCATACCTAGAACCCAGCATTACTAACCTTTAATTATAAAAAGGAGGCGATGTCACAATATTAATTTGTTATGGCGGGGCTGTGTGTAAAAAAACATACACACACACACAAACATCAACGCAAACTTGTCATAAAGAAATGATTACTCTTTTAGTATTTTGCTACGCATCATGTACTGTCAGATCGACGGCATGTTGTAGACGGCGGGGCCGGGCATGCAATAGAACATGCACAGTTCAGGAATTGGTCACAAATTCGGAAGGACTACGTGAAATGCACGCACAGATGATGCATGACTCACGTTTTGCAGGAGTCACACATATGCTCGATCCAGAAATCGCAGCGGGCAGACATCATGCATGCATGCATGCAGTGAACGGCCATGCAGTATGGCACCATTTCCATACGTGAGTCGATCGTTCATTCAAAAGGGCGCACGGACTTGTCGATCAGCTGTGGTGCCAGTCTTCCTTCAAAGCATATGACAGACAGTCTTCCTTCCTTCGTGGATGGACTCGCAGTATTCATTCAAACCCCTTCTTTCTTGTTTTCAGCAGAGTTTTGTTTGTGATGAGGGTCGTGCATAGCTGCACGTTTTCTCTTTTCTTCTTTTCCTGACTGCGATGTCTTTTCCCTCAGTACTGACGTATCAGTCACACACACCTTGACAGCTGCAGACTAGGGTCGTTAGCCTTCTCTCTCTTCTGTGTCGGTCTCTCTCACTTTCTGCCTGTCTGAACGCTGCATAAATCGAGTGACCTGACACGAAGGCTTAAATTTTGGCTGTTCTTTCTGCTTTTGTTTCCTTCCATTGTTTCTTTCCTGTCGTCATGTCTTCTTGTCAGAAAGGACACCCACGTCCGCCTGCAAGTCCGCCCCCATGCACCTCACTGCGCCAAAGGACATACGCACGCATGAAAGAAAACACTCATGCATGCATCCATCCAGAAACGATTGCACGAGGAAAGAGGAACAAAAGCTCATACGTACATGCAAGCAAGAAATGGAACGACGCTCGAGACCGCAGCTCGAGACTCTTTGGCTCGCTCGCATGGTGCTCAAAAGCACCCACATGCAAGCACAGACATGTACAAGCACAAAAACGCACGCGCGGCAGAACAGAGTGAGTGATCAGCTGCCTGCCCCTCCAACGCCTTGAAGCAACACTCCATCCCATTCAATTCATTTCAACTCATTTCAATTCAACAAGACTTGGACTACTTCCTTTCCCTCCCACAGCTGCTCTTCAGTGTTGAGTGTTTGATCGGTACAGTAGTACATCATGCTTCCGCCAGACCAAAAGACCTCCCCCAAAGTGCAAAGAAGACAGACACGACGGAACCGGACTATGCACATATGCATGCATGCAGGCAGGTCTGCAGACTGCCCCTTTGTCTGACTGCGCTGCTGTTGTCCGCTTTCTCTTTTTTTCACCCTTACATCGCTGGCATACTTGCATTGGATGTCGCATTCATCATGCTGCCGTTCCTTCCTCCGTGCTCTCCCTCCTGCCGAAAACGAACCCCCAGACTCCATACAGGAAAGATTAGAATAATTAAATGAACGTAGAAGAATGAAGAAGCAGATCAATGCAGGCGGCCCCCTCATGAAACTCCACGACCTCACCGCGTGGGAAAGGAGGCGGAAAGAAAGAAAGCGATACACACACAAGGAAGTGCATGGACGCAGGAAGGAAGAAATGAGAAACGAAAACAAACACGGGCACGGAGGGGCCAAGGAAGGAAGAAAGCCAGGACTGGCGAGGGTGAACCCTGAAAGCGCAGTGTCGTTTGCTGTCCTTCCTGAAGCATGCATCGATGTACTGACACAACAACACAATTAAGCATGAGGTTACCATGTAGTTTCTTGCACAAGCAAGGGACCAACCACAAAGAGAGAAAGAGAGAGAACCTGTCCGTTCCTTGATGCTAAAACAGACCATGTTCTCTCTTTCCTCAAAACCAGAAACAGGCAGACCGACAGACAGACGGAGACGAAAGCGTACATACAGTTCATTCGGAGGTAGAGACAAGCAGTCAGGCAGTAGACGGACCACACCACACAGCATTACGACGAGCAAACAGACATATGGGTGGGTGGGAAATGAAAACATCCAGCGCATACGGCTCTTGCCACTGGAGCTTACCTCAACGTCATCCATCATACGAGAAATGGAGCACAACGAAATTAAGGCACAAGAAGGGGAGCTGGGAGGAAAAAAAGGGAAAAGAAGAAACAGAGCGGAACCCGCCAAGGCAAGTCCCTTTTTCCCGATCCGAAGTCAAATACGTTACTCACTTGGAGTTCCTCAACACACACAAAGGTTCCTCTCTTGATTGATTCTCCTTTCCTTCGCAACATCTTCTCACTCACCTCCCTCCTTTGCCTCCCTCCTCAGCACTAGCAACGTCATCCATCAGACGGTGCAACTGCGTGCTGCTTCCTTCTGTTCCTTCGACGCTTTCTCGTCTCTCTCGTTCTCTTCTTCTTCCTTCCGGTCTCTGCCTGCTGACTCAGCCGGACAGGCGGGAAGGCAGGCAGGCGACATCTTTCCCTTAATTCTTCATTTTGTGTCTCGCTCCAAACACGCCAGAGACAGAAAAACGGTCAGGGAAGACCACGCCCCATTCCTTCCACACTTCCACTCCTTTATTTATTTCACAGAGGCAAGCTGGGAGCTCTCCAATGGCTCGGGACAGACGGAAGGAACCCCAGAGACTTACTCACTCGCACAGGATCAAAGAATGCATACACAGGCAGGCAGACAAAAAAGCCAAGCATACACAAGCAAAAGAGACACAGAGACGACAGAAAAAAGCTCGATCAATCAGTTGAAGGAGAGAAAATCGAAAGACTGATCAGAGCTGCCGCCACCGTGCGACGGCTGGGCGGGCCGGGAGTGGCCGGAAGAAACGGACAGACAACACAGACAGACAGCGTGCATATTTATCAAACAAAGCTTTACTTACTGATTGCAAGGACGGCGAAGAAAAATTCAAAAACGAGTCCCATGGATCAATCAAGCAGAAGCAGGCACACATACAGATAGATAGATGCAGACAAGTTTTACAATAACAGGGCAGATTGACTCGTGCAAGAGAGGTTGAATGATACCTGCTCACTCAGTCCCCTCCTTTCCCTTTCACTTCACACACCTCACAAGGATGGCATGTAGATCTTTCATTTCCTCTTTGGATTTTCCCTCTCGTTTTCCTCTTTACACTTCACTGACAGGACAAGGATTTCAAGGGCCCTGTCCCCTTCTCTTTTCCCTTCTTTTTTTGTTGTTGCTGTTTCATCCTTCTCTTCAGACAACCTTCCAGTCTTCCTTCAGGTTTTCATTGCACTGTGAGGGCGTATCGACAGAAAAAAACACAATTAAAAAAGCAGCCAAATGCATCAGGCAGACTGTAATTAAAGAGAGCAGCAAGATGGAGAGTGGCAGCGGAGAAAGTCAAAGAAAGAAACAAAGAGAGGAAGGGGGTAAATAAGAAAGACAAGGCCGGCAAGACGAAAGAAAGAAAGAAAGAAAGCCGACGAGATTCACGCCTTGCCTTCCTCCTTCAATCCCTTGAAAGAAAGAAAGTTGTTCTCTTCCTGCCCCGACACCGAAAAAAGAAAAATCCAACGGAAGAGGGGGAGTTGTCTCCGTCCTGTATCTCACTCACAAGGAAAAAAATCTTTTTTTGTACGGTCTAGTTCACATGTCCTTCGTTCTCTTCACAGGCAATGAAACGAGCTCGACACATTCCCCATCAAACAGCGCAACCAAAAAACCTGTTTGTACTCTTTTGTTTGTTTTGCCTGTGAGCGGTACGAACTTTTCCTTGTCCCCCCTCCAGCCTGCCCACCCCCCAAAAAACAAGCGAAGAAAGAGGCGAGAGAGACAAGAGACCCTTGACAGACTTCGCATTACAGAGCTGCGTGCTCAGTTGGAGTGTTCCTCATCTCCCGACAATGACACCGTACAGCACTTCACCCTGCCCCCCCGTTTCGTTCGTTTCGTTTCCCCCTTTCGTTTCCTTCTTTCGTTTCCTTTCCTGCTATCCGTTCTCCGTTTTTTCTTTCTTTCTTTCAACTCCAGCTAGACAGCACTTCCTCGAGCAGTGAGGAGGCTCCTGACAGCCTCTCTCTCTCTCTCTCCTCTCCCACGGGGGTGGGGGAGGGCAGAGAGGGCACAGGCTCTGCGGGACCTTCCTGGAAGGGATGAGGAACCGGTCCGCTGGCACGAGGGGGAAAAGGGAGGCTCATCATCTCAACGGCAGTACTCAGAGGGGGGGAGGGAAGGCGGGCGGGAGGACGGGATAGAGGAGGCGGAGGCGGGACATGGAGGTGGTGGGCCCACAGCGGCGGCGCACAAAGATCCACCATGGGCTCCGGCATGACCGGCGGCGGCGGCGGAGAGTGGCTGATGGGTGACGGTGGAGGAGGCGGAGGAGGGGGCTGCCCTGCCGGATGCTTGGCTTTGGAAGTAGTCCCCGTCTGCGTGCGTCGAGATGTGTTGGAAACGAGCGATGCCTTCTGATGTCCTTTGGCCTGGGCCCCGGAAGTGCTCGAACGGCCTTGACCCTTGGTGGACTGCGTGGAACCCCCCCCGCGTTTTCCCCCGTATCCCTGAGTAGGAGTGGGCTGGGCAGACGCTGAAGATGACCCCCGGTTGCCCCCTCCTTGCAGACCGCCGAGAGACTGCGCGGTCATGGAAACGGAAACGGAGGATGTGACGGAGGAAGGGGAAGGAGCAGGACAGCATGAAGGGGGGGGTGGGGGGGGTTGGAAGCCCAGAGGAAGAGGGGGCGGGGGGGGCTGACACTGAGTCGCTCCCATGTGCATATGTCTCGGGGGGGGCATTTGAGGTGTTGGGGAACGAAGCGGTGATGGCGGTGGAGGAGGTTGGTTGGAATTCGCCGGGACTCTGCTGGAGGGTGGGGGGGGAGGGGGAACTGTAGGTTGATTCTTGTGGAGGGCGTTGGCTGCTGACTTGGACACACACGAGGAAGAGGACCCGGAAGTCTTCCTCCCGTTTTGGCGTTGGGATCTGGAGACGGAAGGACTGCCCCCGTTTGCGTTTTGTTGACGGCTGAGTTCTCTTTTGGAAAGAGAACCTGTTCTTTGGTTTGTCTGCTGCTGCTGCGGTGGGGCAGTTGAGGGTCTAGGGCCTGGGGGATGAACTGTCATTGTGGGGGCAGGGGCAGAACCTACGGGGGGGGAAGAAAGGGGAGAGGACCCCTGCATGCCTTCATCAAACGCGTTGGGCGTCTGCCAGTTCCTCATCAGCATTTCAATCGCAGAGGCTGAGGAGATGCCGCTGGGGTCCGAAATGGTGGAAGGAAAACCTGAGGGGGGGGATGACGGAGGTGCCATCAGGTTGTGGGGGTGCACGGGGATCTGAGGGGGCGGCAGCCAGTTGGCAGAAGACGATAGATCCCCCCCAAAATCGGTACTATCGGGGGCAGTCGCACCAAGCTGCTGTTGGGTTTCCGGTGCAAGGGAGAGTCCTGCCTCCCCCCATCTGGTGTTGGCACCTTGATTGAATTTGGAGTCGGGTCTTTGGCTTTGGCTGTTCTCTAGAGGGGAGGTGTGGCTCCTGCGCATCATTTCAACAATCGGGTTGCTTTGCGGGTTGGGTTCTGACAGAGATAGCTGGTCTT